>CAUYRT010100647.1:0-16250 GCA_963574885.1 Lepilemur ruficaudatus | reverse complement strand
CACACTCTGTCCTTCTAAATTTGTTTGGTGTGTGTGTGTGTGTGTGTGTGTGTGTGAGAGAGAGAGAGAGAGAGAGAGAGAGAGAGAGAGAGAGAGAGAGAGAGAGAGAGAATGGGATCATATATATATAACTCATGTTGTTCTAAAAATTGCTTTTAAAAAGCATGACTATCTTCCTTTAGAAAATCAAAATGTTTAAGTAACACTCGTATCTATCTAACTGGGAATCTTGACACCAACAGATGCCTCCACTGCCTGCAGGGCGAATTAGCCAACGCGCTGTGTGTTGTTGTCAGACACACGTGTCCATGACACGTCTCCATTAACTAGACTGAAAATTCTTCCAAGGCAGAAATCAAGTCGTATTTAAGGGCAGCACAGCATCTAGCACAGAGATATAACGATGGTGGGCTCTCAAAAATACTTTCTTGATAGTTATACTTCTCATTTTTATCAGTGTATATTAATGAATCATACAAGATATTATAGGTCTTGGATGCCGAAGAAGAGAGAACACAGACTACTTGTTTGGTTAATAAAATCTGCTTATGTCAAGTGGATGTACTTTCTAGCAGGTATGATATTCAGTTTATCAAGTTTCTATTAAGTATGATATTCTGGGCTTTTGGTGATCCCATTTTTGGGATTATATGCTTAAATGAGGCTTAGAGAACATCAATGAGAGACCATGGCAGGTGCTTTACATATATGAACTCATTTAATCCTCACCAACAATCCTCTGGTATAGACACTGTTTAAATTCCCATCTCACAAAGAAGAGTCTGATGCACTCAAAGCATTATGGAGTGGCACTGGCAGGCATCTGCCTTCAGAGCTCATACTTTCATGTTATATCAAGGAGCTTATATTCCAAAATTTTTATGACTTTTCCATGTGGCCATGGTAGTCAACAAGTATCAGCCTAAGTTTGGCATACAAATAAATACCCAAATCCTATTGATGCAAATATCCATTGCACATTTGCACTGTTCATTATGTTGCCATTCACTGGGTCATACCCATCACAATCTAGTGAATGGCTGTGGTCCCTAGGTGGGAGGGTCCCAAATGAGGGTGGAGGGGGCTGGGTGTTAGGATTGGCTAAGGTCTCTTATCTAGGTCAGGGAGGAAGGAACACTTGCCTTAGATTCCCTCAGCTGCTTCTCCTCTGGCAGTGACATTTTTTAGTAACAAAGAACAGCACCTGAATGCCTTACTGCCCTGTGGCCTCATTTTCACCCTCTAAATTTGCCGTGATGTAGTTTATGCTCTTATATGCTAAATGACTCATCACTAATTAATCAATACTCATGATGCTAAATTTTGACCACAAAAGTGAACCAAAGCCAAGTCAGCCTAGCTTTCAGTTAATTGGAAAAATTAAATGGGTGAGAGAAGACAGTTCTTCCAGGTATAAATAACGTGCTTTACACCCCATCTATTTAAAGGTATCAGCAAAAATATTTTAATACCAGCAGACTCTGAAACTGCTCCGTCCTGCTCTCCAATTATGTAATTAAAGCTAGAGTCTGGATGTAAAGTAGATAGTTACAGAAAGTAGAATCCCATACACTAGACATTATAAAGAATTTTGTATTGAATTTTGTCATGATTATCTTTTCTTCTCAGGACAAAATATCCCTGATTTAAGCGTAACTGTGGTTATGCTTGTCACAGCTCCTTGCCTAATTACTTGTTTGTATCTTTCACTGAAATCGACAGCCAAAGAATGCCTTGTTCATCATTGTTTTGCACAGTGCATTCTTATTAGATATTTGTTGAAGGACGGAGGGAGATGGTATCTAGTACAAAGTGTTTTGGTTTGGTTATTTTATGGTTTGTATCTTGGTGTTGAAGTTGCTGACATGTAGTCACAGGTTTGGAAACTGGACTCATGGAAGCGGCAACAGCAGAGGTGTGCTCTGATCTCAGTCGTGAGGCTGCGGCAAACCAGCTGGAAGAAGATCATGGAAAAGTCGGCAAAAAAATCCAGTGAACATCTGCCCAGACATTCAGAGAGTTCATGATAAATCTGTCCTTCTAGATTTCTTTTTAATAATGACTGGCCTTTACACTACCTTGGTAATCATCCTCTATCTTAGCTCCTGTGCTTATGTTTTCTTTTTTCCTCTTGTAGCACTTTTCAAAACCTGTAATTCTTTTGACAACTTATTTATGTACTTGTTTGTTGATCATCTTCCCTATTTGATTGTAAACTCCCTAAGGAGAGGGACCCCGTCTGTACTCTCAGCTCCTAGAGTTGTAACACATAGGTGTTTGATAAATCTATTGAATAAATAAATTAATGGGTTTAACTTTTTAATATTGAAAAAAATGTTCTTCTAGATTGCAGCTGTCCTGAAACCTCTGTACATACATATATAAACAATATGTCTCTATAGATGGGGGAAGACAGGCTGCATTTATTTTGCTCACAGTTGTATCTTCAGAATGTATGAGAGTATCTGGTATACTGTAGGTATAAATATTCACTGAATAAATGAGTAAATTAATTAAAATTCCATTTCTAATTATAAACTATCAGGAGAAAATTCGTAGGTCCATACCTATAATAAACAAATAAATAAATAAATGGGGGAGCTTTTGCTTGAAGTAGAATCCTGAGAGCTGATGGCAGATGTGAGGGAGTGCTGCAATTGGAAAATCATAATTTTGCAGCTATTTTATTAAAGATTATATCAGGCAAGATTCATCAATGGCTGCTAAATCTAGAGGGAAATCTTGATGAGAAACTGGATATTAGCATGGCTTTAAAGTGTCTCTCACGGACTATTTATTAGTTGCAGGGGAGAAAATTGTACAATAATTGCCTGATGGGGAAATCAGAAAACACTTGGCTGGCTGATTAAAGTTAACATTACCGATGAGGGACAGATGGGCATTGTGTACCTCCAGATAGGATGCCCTGGGAAGGGCACAACATGTCCTATGCAACATTCTCAGGGAGAATGTGTAACTTCAAAGTGATCACGAGGAGCTATCCAACAAACCCCAAATGAAAAATGTTCTATTAAAAAAATGTTCAGTGGTGGTGGTGGTGCTACTCCGTTCTTCCCAAATGCCAATATCTGACCACAGACTGGATCCTGTACCAGATGGGAAAATGCTACAAAGGAGCAACTGAAGATCACTGAAGACAAGATAGAAGAATTGCGTCAATGTTGAATATATTGAAGCTGCTAACTCTACTGGGGTAGGAGAATATCTGCATTGCTGTGAAACATGTACTGAAGTCCGGGGTAAAGGGTCATGATGTATGTGACTTACCCTCAATTTGTTCAGAAAAAACTATGTATATAATAATGTGTACATAACATATATGGAGAGAGAGAATAAGGGTGGGGGAAGAAACAAATCACAAAGCAGATTTCATAAAATGCTAACTATAAGCAATTCTGGGAAAAGGGTATATGGATGTTCTTTATACTATTTTTATTTTTGCAACTTATCTATGAAATGGAAACTATTTTCAAATAAAAAGTAAAAAAAGAGGGCATGAATACATCAAAATGTACCAATAATCACAATAAAAATAATTTCATTAAAAAATACTTGTGTGAGTTTTAATATTTCATCTAAAAATGTCATATTCTTTTGCATTACAAATTTTCAAACTGTCTTATTTTGCATGCTAAAAACTGGTTTCAATTAAAAGGTGAGAGTATACTAAGGCTAGTGATAATGTGAAAGTTTGCAAACTATTGCCTAGTACTCAGCAGTCTCCACACTTAGCAATTTTTTTGGTTCCAAAATGCTGCCCTGTGGGGATTTTTAGGTTGAAAGACGCCCAGCTGCCCCTGCCTGGACAACACCATCATCAAGGAGAAATAGACTCCTTCGTGCGGCACAAGCCCTGGCAGCCGGCACTCCCCTCCAGATGGCCTCTGCTCCTCCTGCCCGCTCCTGTCCACTCCCAATCCTGATGTGCAGTCTTGTCCAGCTCACAATACTATCTTGCACTAGCCCATGGAGATACAGTCACTCCAGTATTCAGACATGCCATTATTAGGGGTGACTTACAGTGTACAATTATACCCAAATCACAGACATCATTTCATAATACACATAATATGCATCCTGCCCTAAAGAATAGCAATCTATCTCAGATGAAAACAAATCTCCAGATTAAAGGGAAATGTTAATTGGAAGCAGCCAATTAAGCTTTTACTATGTCAGATTAGTTCAGGTTTACAACCACATTAAATCAGGACATCAAAAGACATTGCCCTGGAATAAGAAGTCAGAAACCAGCATTCTCACTCAGTTTCCTCTGGAAATTATCCACATATGCCCTTCTGTTATCCTCCTCAGAAATACAGCTCTCTTTGTCACAAGTCTTATGTGGCTGCAATTCTTTTGGGCTTGTGTAAATGATCAGAGAATGATTTGCAGTTGATAACCTGTCAGATGTCAGCTCTGACTGCATGTCTTAAATTTAACATCTTAAAGCCAATCTGAATTTTTTTTCTGTTTCCTTGTCCATGTTGCTTGGAATTGGAATTTAACTTGGGCTAACAGTAAAAGCTTTATCGATTTGTGCAGAAGCAAAAGATAAAAAGAGAGAGAAAAAAAGGCCAAGAAAATCAAACCAACCAGGGGATTTGGACTTAGATCTCTGGATAACGCTGGTGATGCAAAATGGAGGTGGTCATTTTGGGGGATCAGCGTAATAAATACAGGATAGGACACTGTGTTTGCACAACTTATTTTACTCTGGTTTTTGGTGCCTCAGTTTCCTGGATTTCAAGGAAGGCACACGGTGTTAACAGATTGAACATGATAGAAACATTTCTTTGTGGTTCCTCCTTGTTGCTGTGGCTCTCTGTGGCTGGTACAGTGTATGAATTTTTGTCCTGCCTATACTTGGTCTGAGGTAATTCCCACTTTCAGTGTGCTGGGGAGTGGATTTTGCCTCCCAAAGGTAAAAAGTATGTCTGCTTAGTGTCTTCCTTACTAAACTGGCCCTGGGCTGTGTACATATTCACGCTGAGTGTGACGTTGACCCTGACCTCTTTTTGTTTTTGCAAGCATCTATCTAACACCTAATGTATATAAGGCACCTGGGTTAGGAAAGGCTAAACTAGAAATAAAAGCAAGACTCAGTCCCATAATAAGGAGCTTGCCCCTATGAAAATGATATGTATATGACAATTGTTATATTGTTGTGGTTACATAAATTATTTAGTGATAGTTTCTACAAGACCTTTGTTAATGTCTTGGGCAGTATAATAATTGTGTTGTAAAGTGCAAGTCTCAACCAGGGAGAACAGTATATTGTACAGTTCACTTAGTGTAACATAGAGTTGAGGGGTAACCCTGTACATGCCCCAATTTAAAGCTTTTGTAATTGAAACGTCTGTACATTTCTCTCCTCTTTCAAATTGAAGAATCTCCCACCTCTACCTAACCCCATCCCCAACCTCTAACCCCCTCTCTCCCCAGCTGAAATGCAGCATCTGGCAAGCCTTGGCCCACTACTGTTGGCAAGCAGTTATCCTTCACTCTCCCCTCAACAAAGAAAATAAAACCTTTCAAAGTTGAAATACTTCAAGGGCTACATTTGGAGGTGTGGGATGTCAAGGGTCCTGCCTGTGGGCTAAGCAATTCTGTCTTCCCTGTCCCCGTGTGCACAACTGTCTGCACCAGACAGCCATTTCATCCCAGACGCCACCAAGCTGCAGAACTGCCCCTCGTCTGCTGCTCTGTCTACATGGAGGGGAATTTACTGGGCATTTCTTAAGGAAGGGCTGCTTCTTAAGATCTAGGATTCTGCAACTAGAAAACAGCACGTGCCTCATTGAGATCTCTGTCCTTTTTTTTTAATTCTTGATTTTTTAGGAGTCAGAAAAAGTTAACTCTATAGTTTAGCTAAAAGAAGCCTCTACATTGAGAAAGATCAAACTGATAGTCCCCGCTAGATTCTTTCACACATTTAAAAATAAACGCAGGCTGCTCTAGACAGGACACCCACCTTAGCAGATAATTATTTTCGTTCACCAGGAAAACATTAAACTTCAAATAACTAATTATTCAATGAATATTTATGAATCTTGAAGGAAGTTTAACCAGGCTCAAAACATCCTATTAACCACTTTTCCAAGAGCAATGTAGCTTTTTTTTTTTAATGATCCCTTTTCATTCTTTAAGGTCTCTGTTAAAACTGACCCTCCCTAGGATCCTGAAATAATGGCCTTCATTGCAACCGTCATAAAAAAGTATTTAGCCTAATTCCTTACAAGTAGTTAGATCATCAATAGCTATTTTCAGATTGGGAGTGAATTTCCATAATTTAATCTTTTGGCAAGCTGATATATGATTACATTATTCAAATAGCATATTCTATTTTAAACTGATGAATAAATCTGCATTTTAGGTGCTAGATGAAAAGTAATAAAATTTAGCAAAGTAAAGGAACTTCAGATCTCTATGTTCCCCCAAAGCTATAATATCTCTTTCTTATTTGATTTCTTCACTTAATGGCTGAAGAAAGTCCATCAGCAATCAGAGGACCATTTGTAATCAAGCAAAAAGGACAACTATTGAGAATTTTCATTGACTAGAATCACCGGTAATACATCAGAAAACCTTAAAGATAAGAGTTCAAGACGAGTGCATGAAAACATTTCACATAGAATATGTCTCTTTTTTTGCAAACGTCTTTTTCTGTCGTTGATTCCGTGAGTTTTCCGCATTGGGATTCTTGATCCATTCTGCCCAAAGCAAGCCCAGAACTTCTTTTCAAGGGTATTCCCTTGGCACACAGTCCTGTTGGGAGTTTTCATGGTTGGCTGTGTTCCCAAATCCCTTATATGTCATTAGGAGCTGATATCTAGATCTTTCCCAAGCACTGAATTGCAATTCTAGTATTAAGTTATAGCAGTAGTATTTTGTGACTTGGGCCAATATATCTTCTGGTAGGGGATACTGCTTAGTCGACAGTTTTGTTGCCAAATATTTACAGAGTTCAGGAAATTGAAAATTACTAAGTAATTTTGAGAAATGATTTCATCAGGCAGTTATCTTGACTTCAGCTCATATGCCACAGTTTGAGATAAAGAAAAAAAAATTTTTTTCTTGCATCTCTGCAATTTTATTACCAATTTAAGAAAGTCTAGAGTTCTAAATACATTTAACATCTCCCTGAGTCAGAAAAAAATCATACTGAGTCTGAAAAGTTGATTCCCAGGGCTACTTTCACACTTTATTGCACTAGACTCGGCCAGTTTGTTTTGATGTATAGCTGGAAAGGCAGTGTTTGAGAAGCTTCAAATTAAGGAATATCAAATATCACAGCTCTGACCTACATTTAAATCATTCATTCACAGCTTAACTTAAAAATACTGAAACAGCAGGTTTAATTCAGCATTCCGAAAAACAACTACATATTTTATTTCATCAAATAAAAGGTCAAGTCAGTCAAAACAAGCTCTTCATTTATAAAATATAACTAACTTGACTAGAAGTCGTTACCATTACACTAAGCAGTTATTTTATGACTTCAATATACTTTCAAAAATGGTCTTTAGCCATATGACAATGGAAGAAATAAGGCAATCACAAATACTGTCTGTATCCAGGTGTTATCCAGTCTTTTTAAAGCCAGGAAGTCTATCTCCCTCTTCCCCACGTACCACCATGCATGGCTCTGTCCAAACCTCTTGCCTTAATCTATCTTATGTCCTGACCTCCTCTCCGCCTCCCTAACATGGGCCCATAATTACTGCTCCTCAGTAAGCTGCTTTGCTGGTTCTGCCTCTGGCGTGACTCCACTTTAATCACTCAACAGATGTTTCTGAGTGACTAGTATGTGTCTTCAAGCTCTGCTCTAGTACTGGAGGAACAGCAGTGAACAAAATAGACACGTCTCAATTCTACCTTTGGATTCCTGTCTCAACTACTGTGATTCAGACACTTTGTTTTCTTGGCTATGGATGATTCCAGTAGCAGACCCACAAATAGAGTAATGGTCAAGAGCTGTTCACAATGGCACAAATTTGTTTTGTTTTTATGAGTATAGCACCCTTTCCAAATCTAACCTAATTTAAATCTTCTAAAATGAAGACATGAGTTACAATAAGCTGCATAAGGTGAAAAGTGAAAGATTTGCAATCTGATTAAGAAGACTCCACTGACTGAGGGAATAATTTCCATATAAATTGAAAGACTCTGGAGTGAAATCTTACATTCAATTGTTTTCAAGAGAGTCAGAGACCTGATTTCTTTTCTTCTTTTTCAAAACCTTTTAACCTAAGAGTTTCAATGTTTTCTAATAAATATTTCTTAGAGTTTCTATATCTATTATAAACAGTTGCTGAATGCAACTCTCCCCCAGCTGATTCTTAAATAGAGTAACCGGCATGCAAAGAAATGGGGCAAGACCAAGCAATGATTCAATTCAATTCAATTCAACACACACATAATGCATTTATTCTCCAAAGTCTTATAGAGAGTCAAAAGGAATAATGAGATTGCTGCCCTTGAAACACTCACAATAACAAGTAAGACATACCAACTATTTTAATATATATCATACTATTTCCTTATTTTCTAAACCTCTCAATTTCTTCTTGTTCATTTTATCAGTTTGTAAACTTCTGGCTTTTGGGACTTGGTCCCTTGCCAGAGTGAACACTGCATGGAGTTGAAAAGAGGGAGGGAGACAACTAACATTGAGGAGCATGCCTTATCATATATAAAAATATGTTATAAAGCACTAGTTGTCAAAAGTATGTGATACAGGTAAAAATAGAAGACTACAACAATGAAACCGAATAGAGATCCTTGGAATGTAACCAAGCCTATAAATTTAATAAATTATAATACAGTATGAAATAAAATAATGAAAAAATAATGACTAATAAACACAGATGAATAATAAGTGAAATAATTTGTTATCATTTACAACCATACAATCCAGATGGACTTAAGAATATGTTTTTATTTTTTGAAACAGGGTCTCCCTTTGTTGCCTAGGCTAGAGTGCAGTGATGTCATATACCTTCTTCTAGATTCTGCCTAAATTAATAACTAAGATATATTACCCCATATATATATTTAAGTTCTGAAAGATATATACATACATACTTTATCAATCTTTGAGAAATATAAAGTTGGGGCTACAAACAAGCCAACAAAATTAGGGGTTCTTCCTCAGATTAGAGTTGAGTAGCCTCACTTGTCTCCCAACTCACTTACAACCTACTTTACAGCAATGGTTCTCAGACTTTTTGAAATAATTATTGCACACACTATGAATCAGGCAATATGCTAGATGATAGTAACACACAAAAACGAGGCAGGGTTCTTCTGATCTCATGGGAATTCTCAGCCTAGTAGAGAGAAAGACACAAAAGCAGGAACGTAATTAAAATATCAAGGACAGACATAATGAGAATATATGCACAGATTTTAAGCTTAATTATCTTTCTTGTTCTTAGTGTTTCCAGTGTTTCTGGATTGAGAGATCATTTCCCCTTTGAAACTCTTTCTGGATAATGTGGAATAGCCTATGTGTCTTTTAAAGAATTCTCTCATCTCTGCTCTATTAACAACAACTATTGGGGTGGGGGTCGGACAGACAGCAGAAAGGTTCTCCCCCGCCCTGACACATGTTTTGTTATTGTTGTTCCACACTGTGGTGCATAGGGCAGTTCTCACTATGGCCACCTGCTGTAACAATATAGGCTTTTTTTGTTTTTTCCCAAAGATGACTCTAAATGTATTATTTAAATGCCTAAAAACAATTAAAGGGTTTGTTTAATGAGGAGGGGTGCTGGGCATAGTCAATATCAAATCTCATTTAGAGACATTCAAGCCCTAGAAATTGTTCTTCTTTTTTTTAAGGTCTTGATTGTAATACTTATTTTATCTAAAATAAATATTTTCTGAGTATTTACAAAGTAAATGACTTAGTGCTAAGTATTGTTAAGATTTGCAGAGTTTCACTTTGTTATCTCAAGCTAAAGAATTTTATGATTCTATTGATGATATATGTATGTGTATATACATATCTCTTAAGAGAGAGACACAGACAAGAGACAGAGACAGACAGACAGAGAGACACAGAGAGAATAATGACGTAGGTGTCTGTGTGCTCTGATATGGGAACTAATGAATCCATATTATGCCATTTTCTTTGTGGCAGTTTCCCACCACAGCCTTTAGAAGCTCACGTGCTTTTATAGAATAATAAATATTTTGACTAAATAATAGCATGTTTTTGGTTACCAGCTGTGACCTCCAGAAAATGGAAGCGGCAGATGGCAGGAAGAAGTGAAAGGGACGTTTAATAGAGAAATGTTAGAATGTGAATGTTTTCAAAAATGTTCTATGATACTCAGGTTGTCTATAGGTCCCTAAAAGGTAGGGTAACCAGATCAAACATAGGATGCCCAGTTACATTTGAATTTCAGATGAATGATGCATAATTTTTAGTATAAGTATGTCCCAAATAAAGCATGGGAATACTTATACTAAAAATTTATTCATTATTTATCTGAAATTCACATTTAACAGGACAGTTTATATTTTTATTTGCTACCTTCCTAAAACAACCTTCCTAAAAGTTCTGTTAAAGATCCTTCACATCTATCATGATCTATGTTTACAATCACATTAAAAACAGATTTGGTCTGAAATAGTGTTAAGAAGAAAATGCAGATAGAAGATTTTGTTTTCAGTGCTCAATCAATGAGGGCTGTTTCTACTCAGGGCATGTTTTAATTCCTCAGAGGAATTGGAGGGCTTGAAATCTCTGTCACAATAATTAAAAACATTAAAAGTCCACTGCTTCAGTCCTCATTTGCACTGCTTTCTAGTAAGCTTTAGTACATGTCTCCTGATGGACAACTTAGCTATCAAGATCGAGGAACCAATCAAGCAGTTTTCTGTTCTAGAAACAGAAATCAATGAAATAAATATCAACGTAATTATTAAAATCATAAATAAAAAATCTTTACCTTTTCAGAGTGCTGTAGATTTAAAACTTTTCAGAATCTGTTAGCATATTTGATTTGCAAAATAATTTTGTGAAACTCCTATTTCAGAAAGATACACGTGAGAGTTTTGATTTGAGGCAAAATCATGTGAATTCCCTCTGCAGCTGCAGAGGTAGAATGAAACAAATGTTGCTTTCCAACCTAGCTGTCAAATGTGCACTTTATGGATGAGTTAATTATTATGCGAGATGGAACCGAATCACATCGATGTGTAGTGGCTGCTAATGAGAAGTCATAAATCAAAGTCCTTAATGTTAAGCTCGAGCTACCACATGTAGTTCTCTTGAAATATCACAAGGCTGGCTACGTGTGTGTGCATATATGTGCAGGGCCCTCTCCCTTAGCTGCTTCCTGATTCTCAGTTAAAATATGCAGCATAGGACCTACCTCTCTCCCTTGAGTGACGTCTTTGTTTTCCTTAAGTCCCACGTATGGCAGAGCTCTTTGGAAAGGTGATAAAAAGGGTGGGCTGTCTGAGAATGCACAAAATACTCCTGGCTCTAAGGGTTTGCTGGCTGACAGACTAGTCACAGGGAGGTCCCTGAGTTGCCTAGAATGGGAGGTTGTTTTTTTTGTTTTGTTTTGTATTGTTTTGTTCTTTCCTTAGCCTCTCAGCAAGGAACAAAAAGCCTCTTCTGTTTACATTCATCATAAATCCTTCAGAAATTGAAGGATTTGAGGATGTAAGACTCTCCTTTTAAAGTGCAAATGTTCCCATCTACCTTATCAAATCAGTCCAATCAATTTACACATTCTGTGAATTGTTTTAATCTGATTAGTCTCTAGATAGTATCAAAGCAATCAGAAAAGGAGCTTTTTAAATAGGGAGAAACCCTGTAGAGAGGGAGGCTATGTAGGGTAAAGTTGGGCATGGACACTTTCCTCATTCTTTCATTCATTCATTCATCAACTGAATATTGAGCCTAAGTATAAGAACCTAAGTATAAGGTTATAAAGAACCTAAGTATAAGGTTCTTTGAGAGATCCTTGTGTAATATAGGGTAAGTCTAACTCATATTCAACTGAGAACTTCATAGCAAAGTAGAAGAAATGGACAAGTAAACATTGATAATACAAGGTAAAATGGAGTACGTGCTTGCAAGATACGTAAGCAACAGTGCTGAGAGGAAGGAAAGGTAACAGACATTTACTGAATACCTGCCTCATGGCTGGCCTCCGCCAGGACTTTATCCCATTATCAAAGAGGGGAATGTATTTGAAATTCACTTTAGGGGAGGAGGAGGACTACACAGTTCAGAATAGGGACAGGAGCCCCTTGTTCTGGTGGAAGAATAGAAGTAAGAAGGAGCCTTGCACAGTTGAGTAATAGCTCATGGATGGAGCGTTGAAAGGTACCGGGGGATATTATATACTTTCCAAACTATTGGCCTGAAGAATGGGAGATTTAAAAATCAGAGTGGCATGAGAAGCCTGGCAATGTGGAAGGGAAAAAAGGAAGGCAAGGGCTGAGAGAGGGGACAAACAGGCAATCCTAGGGACAAAGATTGATTCTGCAATAGTGGCCTGGTGACCAGGGTACTACATGTCTTATTTTCCCTAAAAGACTGATATTGGAGAGAACTGGATGCAATTCATTTTTTTACCTTTTCAGCAATTTTCATGCAAAACCTCTTAATTGCAGAAAGATGGGGAAAAAACACTTGTTGGTTGAATAGAATCTTGTGTGCTATCTTCAGCATACTGTAGATTTCACATCCATGTTTTTAAAAAAATTATATTTGCAAAGCCACATACAAGACAATTTTCCTATCCTGTCAATTCAGAAGCCTCCAAGGTTCAGAGGCTCTGGCCTTGTCTCTTTTCTACATCGTCATTTCATCAGAGAGAAAAACAAAACTATGCAGTGCATGAGGCCCAATCCGTGCTGTCATCTCATTTCAAACGAGTTCCCCAGGTGCTGCTGGTGCTGATAAGGATCCTGCCCTAGACAGAATTAGCCGGAGATGCCATGCACTGCTGGTAAACAATGTGGCTACTGCAGGTTTATGGATATATTCACCCCAGGCCTGCAGGAGCCTTGTCCAGATCAGTCCTCCTTTGCCCATTTCCATTAAAAAGATAGTCAATGAGTCTTGGGAACCTTTTGCAGAAGCAGCACAGATGATAAATCTTTGGTATAAACAACTTACATCTCATTATGGCATCTGTTGCCCCTTCCAGGGGAAACGACTTGATTCAACCCATGAGTTCAAGTCTAACTTTCTCCTGTTGGGAGAAAGTCTAGAGCAAGCCTCTGCCTCAGAAAGCAGGTGGCTCCATGGCAGGTCCTGTCCTTGCTGACAATGCCCAGGACTTGTTATCTGGACCCTGCCGGACCAAACACTTTGGTTCGAATTTCTGATCCATGCCCAGACTCTATGTCATGTGTCTATCTGAATCACAGAATATCTGGGAAAACACTGGCAAACAATTAGCACGAAGATCCAGTGCCAACGTTGATGTATTGGCTGTAGAGGTAAGGGTATAAAACTCATTCTGCAAAATCTAGCTATATGAAAGGTTAAGGATCTATAAAAGATATAGCTGCGTATTTCCCCAGAATGTTATTATTAATACTGTACATGAAGGTTCAATTCCAATAATATGTGACCAAAAAATTGCCTTGGGAAAAGCTCTTATTTTTTCAATATGACTTCACAGTACAATCACTTGGAGAGATTTTTTTTTTTAAAAAAAATCCTGATGCTGGGGTTACAATAGCAGAGATTGTGCTTGAATTGGTACAGAGGATAAATTTGCCTTCAAAAGATCTCCAGGTGATTCTAATGTGCAATCTGGACTGAGAACTACTACCTGGCACATTTGATTTTTCTCTTCTATTCCTCACAGCCGTCTTGTTAGGGATTCTTTCTCCATTTTTAAAATAGTCAAATAAGGCTGAGAAAAGTCAGGTACTTTTCCAAGGTCACACAGTATTTGAGTCTGTTAGATTTCCCTGACTTTGAGGCAAGGGACTTCAGTGACAGGTTTGCAAAACCTTCACAGCTCTCCTTCCACTCGAGATTCCCAGCCTGGCACCTCTTTCCTTCTCAACATGGAGCTTTAATTAATAACCTTGCTCTCACATGGGCTCCTTTCTTTCTGCCTTTCTCATTCCCTCCCTAGATTCCTGTCTATGTTGGTTTTAAAATTGAGGGAACTTAAAACTTAAAAATAGGAATTTTTCTTCCCAGTTTAAGGAAGTTTTTTCTACAGTAAGCTGTCCTATTAGCTATATAAATGAAGTCATATTTGGTACTTTGCAATGCATGTTATAAGGTCATAGGATATAAAGCTCTGTGCTCTGTCAATTCAGGGAGGACTCATCTCCAGAATATAAAATATGAAGGCAAAGATTTACATAAATTACCATACTAATACACATATTTAAAATTCACAGTTTATCAAAAATGGAATGATAAGGAAATAATTTAAATTATAACAAAGCATTTATGTTTTCAAGTTGCTGAAATATTTGATATGCAATTAGAAAGTATTGAGTTTGGGATGGGGGTGGGGGCCCAGCTAGTTCTTATTATACTTAACTCCTTGAATGCCAGGTAGCCAATCTATCAAAATGTCATGACTAGGATCAAGCACTGTGAAATTCAGAGAGGGTGTGAAACTGAGGAAAGGGGTTTGATCAGAGATGGGGTTATGGATAGAATAGGAGGTCAAAATATTTGTTGTTTTACTATTTGCTAATAAAAATGAACATTTTGACATTTTGACATGGGCGTTTTGATGAGGAATACATCAGGATGACCCTGTCATATTGGCCTTAGCACTGTGTTTCGCTTCACTGGCAATGAAGCCACTGATTTGAATAGCAAAATTTGAGGAGCCAACAAGGGCAAGAATGGGAAGGAACCTCAAGGGGAAAGTGAGATGCAAATAAGAGTATTGAGAGAGCCAGGGGTGAAGGACTGTCATTGCTGCAGCTGGTGGGCACCAGTTTTTGTCAGCCTTACAGAGCTCCTTTCAGGGGGTTATTTGGGGCAGTTTTCTACTGGTTTTACACAGGGATGCTGGAAAACAACATTAGAAACTCTATCTTGTCCTTTTTAAACATCTAATTTTCTGTGTTTTATGATGTTCACTGTAGATTGACATAGTGGTATGTGATTATTATTCATAAATAATTATTTATTATTGTATGATAAAGAATTTGGCTGGCCTGTGTTGCTAGTTCCTGGGAGGTAACCTCTCAAACCTTGGAATTTCCCAAATGATTGGAATTTGTGTGTTTTTCATGGTGGGCCCCTTAGATCATATCCAATAGTTTATGCAAGTGAGATGACTCAGGATGGGGGCTGGCCACGCCAGAAAGACCAACTATGGGGTTAGATGGTTGGAACTTTGAGTCACGTGATATCGAGTCCTTCCAAAGAGGGTAAGTGGGTTGAAAATTGAGTTCAAGCGTTTGGGCAATTATTTAACCAATCATGCATATGTAATGAAACCCCAATAAAACCTCTGGATACCATAGTTGGGTGAACTTCCCTGGTTGTCAATACTATGTATACTGTCACACATCCATGGGCCAGGAGGGTAACATGTCCCTGAGGACGTCAGAAGCTTTGCCTTTGGAATGCTCCCAGATCTCATCCTATGTATCTCTCTTTTTGGCTGGTTCTGATATGTATCTATTTGTTATAATAAGACAGTAATCAAAACTATTGTGCTTTCCTGAGTTCTGAGTCATTCTAGTGGATTACCAAACCCAAGAGTGGTCATGGACTATCCCAGATTTGTAGCCAGCTGGTCAGAAGTGAGGGTGGCCTTGGAGACTCCCAAACTTGCAGCTGGTGTCTAAAGTGAGGCCAATCTTGTGGAGGAGTGTGCCTTTAACCATGAATTTGGTCAACTCTAAGTAGATATATTGGGATAACTACTCAAAAAGTTTCAATTGCTATGGATAAAAAAAAATTTGGAAACTTCCCATGAAACTATTCAGTCCTTTTGATATCTCTTCCCTCTTCTGCCATCCACTAGTTTTTGCTTTCACTATGCTATGGGAGGAAAAACCTTTTTTTTTTTTTTTTTTTTTTTTTTTTTTTTTTTTTTTGGGCCCGGCTCAACAGGTTGTGGGGGGGGGGGGGGTTTTGTGTTAGCTACGCTGATGCCACGTCACTCTATCATGGGCAACAGGGAGACTATGTCTCAAAAAAAAAAAAAAAAAAAAAAATTCTTATCTTATTTATAGTGTGGTTTTCTTGTGTTTTTTCTTTC
>CAUYRT010100646.1:0-31735 GCA_963574885.1 Lepilemur ruficaudatus | reverse complement strand
TAGCTATCAATTAACAGAGCTGTAACAAAAGAGGTATAGTGACCCTATGTTTCTTTGATTTAGTTATTGTGAACTTAAAGGCCAACAGTCAGGAGAGAGCAAGAAGGCCACCTCTACAAAACAGGTTGTTTATAACCACAGGAGCGTGTCTCTGGGCAAAGGGCACTCATTATCTCTGGCTCCCACCCTGTGAGCCATATGTTTACCTGATTTTGCCTTAAGAGCAGCCCCTTATAAGCAAATTAATAAGTTCACATATTCCTTCAGGGGAAAACCCTGCAAACGGCGGATTAGGAGTGACCTCCTGGCTCTCTGCTCTCAGAGTAGGAGGTGAGGAAGGCGCACTACTGCACGCAAGTGAACTGCACTTCCACGGGACCAGTTTCGTGGACCTGCAGAGAAACAGCGTGGGACACTGGACACCGGTGGAAAACGGAGGTGATTCAGAGAATCTTTCGCAAAGCCTGGAGAGTCGGACGTGTGCCTTAGTGAGTACTGATTTTTTGACATCGAGTAAGTCTAATGGCTTACTATGTGAATAATTTTTAAATCCCCCATGTTTCTTGATAAGAATGTAATATCTCTAGTTGTATGCAGGGTCCAGTAAATTAAGCTTGTTAATTGTATTGATCAAATCTCTTATATATTCATTCTTTTTATCTGCTTTATCTATTAAAAACTGAAAGTTCTGTATTGAAATCTTTAATTATAATGAGAGATATCTCTTTGCAGTTCTAGCAATTTTTAAATACATTTTGATGCTATTTTACTGGATACATGTACGTTTATGGCCATTGTTGTAGATATCTAGTGAATTGAACCTTTATATCATTAAGTAGTAACCAAGTCCCAAAAGCTTTTTATCTTTAAGAATATTTTATATTCTCCAACTTTTTCATGGTTAACATTCACTTATTATACCTTTTGCATCCTTTTATTTTTAATTGTTTTGTTTCCTTATAGACGTGCCTCCTGTACACAGTAAATGGCTGGTTTTGTGTTTATATTCAATCTAATAACCTCTGGTTTTTAATTAATGAATTAAGATCATTTACCTTTATTGTAATTACTAATAGGCTTGGACTTACTCTTATCCTCTTACTTTGTACTTTTTCTATGCTCCCTTTTTTTCTCTTTTCCTTTTCTTATTCCATTGTTGTCCATCTACTGATTTGGAAGTTATTTCTATGATTTTAGTGGTTGCCCTAGAAATTTTAATATGCATACTTATTATAATAGAGTCTAATGTTCCTGAATACATTAATCCCACCCACCCTAAAACCATACAAGGATCTTGGAACATTTAGTGTAGATTACTGCTCACCCTCTCTCCTAATGTTTACATTATGCTTTTTTTAAAAAAATTCTCTAAATTAGACATGATTATGCTTATCTACATAGACAGTGTTTATTTTGATTTACTTGTTATTAAACAGTTTCTTATCACCATTGCTTCTTGCATTTCAGACTTTTGAGACTATCTTTCTTCTATGAAGTATATGACTTCAATACACCCTTAGTGATTGCCTATTAGAAACTCCATTTTGTTTGTTTTTTAATGAAAATGCCTCTATTTTATGCTGATTCTTAAAAGGTGGTTTTGATATTTATGTTGAAAATTATCTTCCCTTGGCACTTTGACCATATTGTTCTTTGGGCTTATGGGTTCCATTGTTGTTGAGAATCTCACTGTCAAATTTTCATCCTTTTTAACTGTTCTATCTTTTCTCTCTGGCTATGTTGAAAGACCATCTGTTTATCTTTGGTGCTCTGCAGTTTCTCTGCATATGTCTAGCTGCAGATTTCTAAAAATTTAGTCTGTTGGCATAAGGTGTGATTCCATTATCTGTGGGTTCATGTTTTTCATCAGTTCTGGATATTTTTCAATCAAATAAGGAATTTAAATATTGCATCCCTCTCTTATCTCTGGTTTCTGTTACTGGGAGTCAAATTACATATGTATGATTAACACTTTAATATTATTCTCCATGTCTTTTGATCTCTCTTTAATAATTTCCATTTGTATATGTCTACATAATTGTATCAGATGTAAGTCTTCGTATGTGTCTAATCTCCTAAGTTGGATGAATTGACTGTAGGTAGAAATGGAGAAGTAAGGATAATTTAGAAAGTGGTAGAGTCATTTCAAAGGTAAAGGAGACAGATTAATCCTTTTCCTAGGTGACTTAAATTAATAACCATTATCACCAGTGTTCTGTTTGTTGTGAAATAGGTAAAAATTCATGATGTACAACTGAATTTTTTACTTTAAGAGAAATTTTAACTCTTTCCTTTCCAAGTGTTATGAGACCATTAATTTTTCTTTATAAAGGACAAATAATATGAGATCTTTATTAAGTTTCGAAGTTCAGCTAATAAACATGAAAGTTAATGCAGTAACATGCATTTATAAGCTCACTGCATTGATTTATTTGATGCAAAATCATCTCCCAAGCCCTCTCAAGCCTTTTTCTCACATCTGTGATGGGGCATGCATGACCTAACCAAAGACCAGCATCATGTTTTGTGAGGGTGTGATTTGTTGTCGTCCAAAAAGTCATGAGTTCAACAAATGCAGCTGAATTTTCCTATTATGGAAAAAATTTATTGTATTGACTTTCTTCAGAAATGTGTGACTGCAGAGCTGCTGTCCCACTATTCTTAGCAGTGACAAATTGGCCATACATTTCAATAAATAATAATTGGGTAAGCAGCACTGAGACACTTATTTGTAAAAATTAGTATTCTTGTTATACACTAACTTAAGATACAAAGCTACCATTATGAAATCTTTTAAAAAATTTTAACACAGTATGTGTAATAGACCTTAAATTTGTTGTGTCTTCGCAGTCCCCTTTCCTCACAGATTGTGAATCAATCTTTTTTCATTTTATAGAAAAATTGGATTAATATCTATAATTTGATCTCAGGGAGGTTTTAAAAATGCATGCACTCTATATCTCTAATACCCTATTATAATGGCATTCAGATTAAACAGATAATTCTTCATTCCGCTTGATGCTGCCCTTCTTCCCTTCCTTTCTGCTTTTCTTTCTTTCCCCTCCCCATGTCCCAGCCCCATCCCACTAAATTTAGAAATGATTTACAGCATTGTGTTGACCTTTTTCCCTTTTTGAATGAGTCCAGCATTTGCCAGTGTTGGTATTTGGGGCTTATACATAAAATGACTTCTTGATTATTCATGGTGATAAAAGAGCGCAGCACTGTGGGAGTGGCAGTCACCTGTCCTGTTGGAGCAGGCAGCCAATACAATGGCGATGGCATTGGAAGGTTTTCTGACCCTTGATGCCACCCCTGAAGACTTAAATTTTGCCGTTAGCAATTTATTCCTTTGGATTAGGGCCTTGCCCCTTATCAAAATGCAAATCCCTTCAGGCCAGAAAATGCTTAAGCTGTTATCATTCATTAACATCATACAAGTAATTCATGTATTGGAATCCTTCCAGCAGAGCTAGGCTAAGAGCAATTTTTAAGGAGAACTAGAGAGATCCAGTTTGAAGAAAAGGCAGGACCAGATGAGGTCACCAAACATCCAGAGAGCAGGAGGAGGCCACTGCAGGTAGAGAAGGGGGAGAAGAAAAACAACTAGAGGTTGAAGAGGCTCAAAAGAAACTCACCTAATTCTCAGTTTTGCCCAACCTTATTCCTAAGTGTGAATTTTTTTTTAAAGTGAAGAAAACAAACATCCACATGAACACCCCATGAATCTAGCCCGGGGTGGGATCGCTTTACATAAGAGTCATGGAAGGTGGTAAGTGCCTATAGATATCACGTACCTGTAGGTGATCAAAAGCATGAAGGTGTCAGGGTGGGCTAGAGGTTGTTTATTGCATTTGCAGGATTTTAGAACACATAAGTAATTCTGATCGTAACTATGAAAACTGAGCACAAAACTGGTCAAAAGTCTCGTTTCAATCCAGTGGTTAAATATTTATTTCACCAAACTGGAATTGGATATGTTTGCATTCCTTACATTTAGGAAGCATTTCTAGTACCCTTATTTGTACAAGGTTCACTGCTAGTGTTCTGAGGAATACAGTGAATAAGATATACAAAAGAGCTGTTTCCAAGTAGCTACTACAGAGCTGCAAGAAAAAAATAAAACAAGAAATACAGGGCAAGTTGGACTACGACACAAGCTCCCTGGTGTATATGGATGAAGCAGAGTGTGATATGCCGGAAGTGATAAGTAATGCTCAACCCTTTAGTTATAAATAACCTATGCAGCCATTGCTCTAGAGACTGGCAGTTGGACGTGACAGTTACTTTCATGCAGATCACCTAAGGCAAACCATCAGTTATCCACTGAGATGAGAGATAACCAGAAAAATCCTAGGGATTTGTCATTGATGAAAAGAGTCTCTGCTCCCAACTTTGCTAGAAATTCCCAAAGATAAGCCTTCAAGGAAGGGAACAGAAATTAAAATATCTCTTAAAGCCTTTCCTGAGATTATTCCTCTGGGTCAGGATCCTTCCTTGTCATAGTAGAATTGGGGGTTGAGAGATGCTGAAGAGTTGGAGGTCAGAGCAGGGACTGAGATATCAGAAGACACCAAGGCAAAAAGGGGTGCAAGCAGACAGCTATGTGGAGGTGCATGACTCAGAATTTCAGGAGAAACTTAATGGACCACAAATAAGGAGGAGCCAGAGACAGATATTGAAGTCAGAGTATAAAGCCAGAATTCTACATTAGTCACACTGGACCCCACAATATATGTTAGTGTTTGAAACTTGCTTTTATGGAATCCATGAGAGAAAGGTCTGAGGTCAAAGTTATTGGTCCAGGGACTGAGTGGATAATGCCAGACAATCCAGTCTTCCTTGGGAAGGTCAGCGTCTCTCCTTGTGGTCTCACACTCCTCAATAATAAGTGATGAGAATCATTCTTGCAGTCATTCATGCCACACACATTAATTAAGCAGCTACTGTGTTCCAGGCTCTATGCCGAGTGGACACAGAGATTCAAGTGGCAGTAGTTGATGTTCTAGAACCTAGAGTCCAAAGGCACATATTAAACACAGACAAGCCAGGCATAGCTAAAATGCATGTATTTTTATGAGGCTGGCCAAAGGGCTGGCCTTGGAAGACTAGCTTCACCTTTTAAATAGTCATGACTAAGCCTGCCACAGATGTCATATGATCAATCATAAAAGTACTTTGGTTCACAACCTTTGCATAGACAGATGTTTTGTAACAAGTTAACCTTGAGGACACATGCCTTAAAGGACTGTTGAGCAAAAAATAACCAAGCTCTTTTCAGGTAACACTCAGAGAACTTTCAGAGTGTCATATCTGTTCTCTTGCACCTACATGTCCCATCCTGCCCATCTGTTCCTTTCATTCAAGGTCCCAGAATCCTATGCCATGGGCAGGATTTTCACCTCTCAATATAGAACTGTGTGACCTACCTCATGGTCCACCTGACTTCCTGAGACATAAATCATTGTCCTTGTGTTTCGTAAGAGGCAACAAACATTGATTTTGTTGTTAACATATGTGAGGCTTCGTTTGTTCAATAGACTACATATTTTAATCACCAATAAGTGCCCTAAAATTTCAGATGATAATGCCCTGAAGGATCAACTTTTAATCAGTTATTGATTACAATTTGGGGGGCCCTGTGTCCAGATTAAATGCAGTGTGATTTATTCTATGGTAAGTAAATTCTTTCCACTTGAAGTCTTAAAGTTGTTTTAAATGCCATAAACCAAGTTTCTCCAGCAGTGGTTTCAAGATTGTGACATTTTATGCTAGTTTTACAGTGAAAAGGATTCTTTAGCAATGTGTTGAAAGGCAACATGAGTTCACTCTGATTCTTTGATTTTGTTTAATAAGCTTCGTTGTCAGACGGTGAGTCATGATCTTTCTCTTCTATTTTACAGTTTGTATTTACACCTCCTTGCATTTGATAAAAGCAATGTAACAGTCTCTGCTCATTGGCAATGATGACTTCTTTATTTTAATCAGTGCAGGAAAGAAACTTGGCATGATAGGGTGTAAAACCCCTTCCTTTAGCCATTTTAAATTTTAGTGGCTATCTATGTGTTCTTGTAGAATGACTGCTTCGCGACATTAACTGTCAGCACATCTGTCATTTGATTTACTGGAGAAATATTTCTTTCCATCAGGTTCAATTTAGCAAACGAGGCTAAGAAAATTTTTATCTTATCTATTTGCAAGGCTGGGTGATGTAAACATTTGTAAGCATGCCTTTGTAATATTTTATGTAATGGGAAAAAAATCAATGTTAATTGTCTCTCCAATCCAGTAAGGTTAAATTTGTCTAGCAGCAGGGTGTGGTCAGAGTAAATGGACTGCAAAGAGAGCACCCTCTAAGGAGTGGAATTGGCATTTCTGAATCTCTATTGGACAATAATAGTTATTAATAATTTATGTTAAGCTTGCCCTTCTCTTGGTGGTATCTTTTTGAAGTCCTTTCTTCTAGAAGTCTTTGAGATTAGCTTTGTGTTTGTTTATTTCACATATACTAATATCTTCAGTCAGATGTCACTAATTTGAAAATAGTTTTCATCTGTTTTGGTGAAAATAATTTGGAATTCAACCAAGTTGGTACCTGAGTACCTGGTACTGTCCCCTCAGGTAGGAGTCTAGTATCCAAGCAGAGAGATGAAGTAATGGATGAGTCTAAGATGGAGATAAGCAAACTTTTTCATAACGGGCCAGACGGTAAATATGTTCAGCTTTGTGAGCCACACAGCTCTGTGCATGTGCATGTGTGTATCTCTGTCACAACCGCTCAACTGTGCTGTTGCAACATGAAAACAGACATAAATAACATATAAATGAGTGAGCATGGCTGAGTTCAAATAAAACTTTGTGTATAAAAACAAGGAGCAGGATAGATTTGGCCTGTACACCATAGTTTACTGACCCCTGACATAAGATATCATTAGTCTGAGGATTATATCTTGGCATATTACTAAAGAAATAGTGACAACATAAATTTTCTTGACATGTCCATACAGAGAAAGTGTTAGGGTTCCTTTGGATGCTAAAAAGTTATTTAAAATGTATCATAATGCCAGCATGCCTTTGCTCAAGGCTTGCAGGCCCCTAATCGACAAGTACTTGAGTAAAGGGCAGGAGAGGTCCAGATGAAATCCAGGCAGAGGCACCAAACAATCAGACTCCAGTATGTTTTTCCAGGTACTAATAAGGTGGGTGGAGTACTTTGAAGTGGGAGTAGAGGAGAGGTTCTGGCTATGGGAGAAGCTCAGAACAGGGACTGTTCTTGCCAACATGTCTATTCCAAATAAGAACCCATCCAGGGGCTTAAGGAATTAGGAGTTACGAAGATAATTGGACTCTAGTCTCATAGTCAGTTCAGAGAAGAAAGTCAGTCTTTCTTCAGTTCCAGCAGGGATATTGGACTGCCCAATAGGCACCACTTTGGGCTGATGGAAGCCATAGGTTTGTGTGGTCACAGGGAGCCCATGGCATGGCAGGCCAGCCCAGAGTAGTTGATAAGACATTCAGAAAAGTGAAACTTGTGTTATTTAGCAGCTAAGTTAGTCACCCAAGTTTTCCCCAGACAACCTAATTCCTAAGGTATTGCAAACCAAGTTTCTGATCCAAAGATCAGTAAATGTCAGCAGATGCCACTGCAGAGACTGGGGAAGGGGATCTTCATGACCCAGGAACCAGGTAGAAGCTGACCAGATTACTACTGTAGGCAGTATGCTCTCAGGTATCACAAAAAGTATTAGAGCCAGAAATGAACTCTTTCTTTATAAAATCTCATTTATACCTCCACAGGCAAATCAGACACTATGCCTAACACTGCATTGTTCCACGAGAGTCTTAGCTACTGAAAGTCATATTGTCTACCTTTTTATTTTTGACACATAAAAAACATTTACATTGTAAAAAGATTTTATCAGATGCAGTGAGAATTTAACTTGAAAATTGAAGCAGTTTCAAGATGAAAAGTGGAAACAAAGAACAGCACAATAGGTATTATGCACAGTAGACATCTCAAGTTGAGTTATTGTAATGTAGAGTATTTTTTTAAAATAAAGGGAATAATACTTTTAACCTTATGTGTATATTTAAACACTCATAGAAACATTTCTACTTTTTATGACAAGAATTTCAACGTACTTACAAATGAAAGTAAAGGAGAATGGTTGATGTTAATTTTATAAAGGTGATAAAATATAAAGCACATCACTTTTATAGCCATCAGGAGACTCATGTGACTTTGTGTACCGTTTATTTAGATTTATTATAAACTTTCCAAAAAGAGGTACTCTATCTGTTCTTTCATAAAGTGCAAACTTTGCCATCAGTGAAGAATAGCCTTCCTTTAACTTCACAATTAGTGACTTATCACCAATTGTGTCACAGGACACAAATCTCGATAAGATTTGCCTGAGAGGAAAAGTACACTCTGGTTCTAAGAAATTAACATCTCCTAGATAAACAAAGCTCTAAAAAGAAAAAGAAAAAAGGAAGCCCAAGACCTCAACTGAAAATCTCACTGTAGTTGGAACCAACATGACTGACACCTTTAGTCACATGACTCTTTAGCAATCACATTTGAAAAGCTGCTGTTGAATTGACAAGAGGTAGAAGAACTAAATCTGAGATAATTCTAACTGATTTGCCTCCTAAGCAAGCCAGGAGAGACATGATAGCTGGATGCACACAGCACTGATTGTATTCGGCTCTCTCAAAACCAAGGAGAAATCTACCTGTGAAGAGCAGGGCGTGGATAGCAGCCAAGTTAGAACACCTACCTATGGGTCCAGGGTGATTCTGGAAAATAACCATAAACAGCGGAGCCCACCAGTATTAATGAATGTCCTATTGTGTGCAGAGCATTGGAGAGAGGGACCATTGCCATGGAAATGGAAAGCCAAAATGCAATGACACCTGACTTTGAAACAGGATTGTGAGCAATGCTCATTCTAAATAAAGAAAAATATATAGAAAAACTAAGATAATGACAAAGCCCACTCACACTTGTCCAGAGTAGAGCAACACCCAGAGTCTGGCCCCTTGGCAGAAACTGTTAGCAAGTCGCAGGTCCCTCCCTCCAAGGCTAGAAGAGTCCTTGACCAACAGGTGAAGCACAAGCACATACCAGCTGAAGAGCAAAATCATGGGTCAGGCTCTGAGGTTCCTGGTCCTTAAGCCACTTGAGGATCCTCCTATTTTCCGTGTAGAGTGGTGAATCCAGACACTAAAATTGTTCTTCTGAAGCTTTTTTTCATTCCCAGGAGCGTTTGTGTCTTCACTGAGACAACATCCTGCCAAGGTTCTGTCCCTACAGTCTCCATAATCCTCCTCTGCCCTTCCCTTGCAAATGTGGAAAAATTCATGCACTCACCGAATAGCCCACTTGGTAATTGTTTTAATTGCAGTAAATTATCTTAGCAATGATTTTGAAAGATTTACCATTCTATATTGCAGACCCTTCTTTACTCAAACCGCTTCACCACAGACCCGTTTGGGGGCTTCTAGAGAAGACGAACTCTTCTGGTTCGCTCTTCTGAGCAAAAGCCCACCGGGTCACGTTCACTTAGCCTCTCCACTTGATTTGCACTGTGATAAACTGGACTTTGCTAGTTTTGTGCATACAATAGGAATAACAGAAATAAAAGGCACACTTCAGAACAGAGGCAATAAAGTATTATCATGGCTGATGAAGGAATGATTTGTTTCAAATACTAATTGCTTAGAGGTAAGGATTTTGTAAAAATCAAATAACAAATGGTTACCATATTGGCGATGTATATTCCCTTATTGATCTTCTGTGAAAATCAGACTTCAGACAGAAAAATGCCCTATATGCTTAAGAATAGATTCTAGAACAAGTGTCTGTGATGAATTTTTATCAAGTTCCTAACTTGCTTACATTACATTTTCAGAACACCCTGATACTTAGACTTACAACTTTTCCTATGTTACTTGATTTTTAGATCCTATAGGATAATGCATGGAAAAGTGAAAGTTTTGTGACACAGAATGAGATTATATCATGCAGCAATTCTCCTAAGTCTACATTAGACTGGTCTGGGGAGTTTATTTAGAAGACAAATTCCCAGTCCCGTATCCTCCAGAGGTTTTGATTCAGCGGTTATAGGAGGGCCTGGGAATCTGCATTTCTACTAAATACCCTCTGCTAGTGGTTCTTGATTATAGTTTGAGAAAAACTGCAATAGCGTACATCCTGCGTTGGAATCAGGTTTCACAGGACACATACAAGAAAGAGGACAGAAAGTTAAGAGGCTTAAAATAGCTAAAATCAGAGCTGAGATCAAGCCTCTGGTTTAGAGTGCCAAAAGAAAGGGAAAGGATAAAAAGGAATATATATAGCCAGGCCACTCACCTTGCTCCCCTGCTCCTGATCCACATCAAGCCCGCAACTTACAAGAGAACCCAGAGCTAATCCCCCGGAGTCTATAATGCACCCACTGAGTTCAACACTCTCTGCTTCTCAGGAATAAAGGCAGGTTTCAGTAAGCAACACTGCAGTTACAAAGACTAGGGTTACTCAACACCAAAAAAAAAAAAAGGACTAAAAATGTCAATCACACTAATGTATTGTCTGCCTTACCAATTATTCTAAAACATCTGGCTTGCATACTTAGTGTACAGTTTATCCAGATGTTTCTTTCAGCTTTGTGTGCAGAGCCAAGCCATGCATTCAAGCCTTCTGTTTTGCTGTGTGTTTTCATGCTTGAACAGTCAGCGTCTGGTGAATATGTTTGGGCGGAGGGGGAGGTGGTGATCATATAGCCTAGAGCCATGCACAGGCGGCCCCCAAATTCAAACAGATTCTGTCCCAAAGGTTGGTTCATAATTCAGATGTTCAAAATTCAGAGCATAGTTTCCTCCGGAAACCAGGTTACATGCAGTGGTTAACTGCTGAGACTCTTTAATCCTTAACATAGCTAAAGTAGGGTATGGTTTAAAATACCCAGCTGAGTCCTGGAAGTAGGATACCCTCATAAAGCCCTAAGGAAGAGGAGGAAATGGGGGAAGAATTTTTTTTCTTTTCTAGATTCAAGGACAACCCTGGGCAGACTTTTGAATAGAGCGAGACTGGTCTGATTGTTTTACTGTTTACTCCCTGGTGCTGTTCCCTAGGCTTCCCAGACTCTCCTCTCCTAATACTTGCCCTTCCTTCCCTTCCAGAGGATTCCATGCTCCAAAATATATACTGCCGCCCTTTCTCACCCCCAACCAAAACTCACATTCCCAAGTGCAGTTGGTCTGAACTAAATGTAACGAAGAGGAATTTGGACAAATTTGATTAAGTAGGTAAACAGCTGATGGCCTCAGCCTTCCAGGAGATATTTGTCTTTTGAAAAAGAGACTGTTTATTTTCATAAAATGAGTCTCTAATTCTTGAAATGGCAGGCAGTATGGGGCAATATTAGAACTACATGAACATAAAAGAGAAATATTCAGATTTCTTTTGGTTAAAGGGAGATTATAGATAAGTCAGGCTTGCTTAGGAATCCTCTCCTCCTCTCACCACCCCCTGCCCCAGGATTCTTCTCACATTCACAGGATGACTTCTATTTCTCTACTTCTGAATACTCAGATTTTCCAAGGGTTATACTTTAGGTTTTGAAGCAGCCAATATAGAGGCAATGAGACCACCAACATGTGTATGGTGGGCAGGAGTTGGGTAGAGGCAAAAGGGACAAGCATTTGAACATACATATCATTTTTGAGGTGAGTTCCACCAAAAAATGCATTTGTCTGTGTAAGACAAATACTTGTGTTGATTGTATATAAATATGCCAAGTGTTGATGGCGAATCATGTTAATTAACACAGACCAACACTTCTTACTGATACGCTGCGATCAATACTGATCTATTATGATATTCATCTCTAATTAACTGGCTCAGCAGGCTAAACGGGGAATGGAATTTGAAATATGCATTGCTTTGCTTGTGGACTAACCTAATGAACAGCTAAGCTTTGAGGGGTGGAAGAGATCATTTCACATCACTGCTCTCTGTTGATATGTTTCAACCAGAGAAATTCTGCAGAGAGGAAACAGCATAGTCACTGCATGAGGAGGATTTCAGAGGCAGAAAGAGAAAGAAACTATGTGAATGTCTAAGAGACTCTGGGGGCTTGAGTAGAAATCGTGCAGAAGGTCTGCCCTGTTTGCTGGCATTTACTGCGGAAGCTGAACACTCATCCTGTTTCACTCCATTCTCTTTGTAAGGGAGTGACATACCTCTTTCTAAAGTTGGGAAGCAGTGGAATGGAGCAAGAAATAGAGGGGATTTTCAGGTCCGAATGAGTGGGTTCAAATCCCAACTCTTCTCCGTTCTCAGCCATGTTCTTTGAGACAAGTTATTTATTCTCCCAAGTATCTTTTTCCTCATCTCTAAGATAGGACTAATAATACTTATTATCATCCATGACCACAGAGGAAGTAGTATGGGAGAAGACATGCCTGGAGAAGCCTGGCACACGATAAGCACTCATGAAGTGTAAGCTGTTATTAGGTGGAAGGAAATAATTTGCTTCCATGGCCCATTCAGTTCAGTGTAATAATGGGCTGCGTGTAGCATCCTAGTCTACCCATCCAGACAAACCATCACACCGTAGGCCAATTTTGCACCCCACATGTCTGTGGGTGTTTGGGGTGCAAGATCCACTGTTTCTCAGAGCTGCCTTTCAGCGACCTCTCATTTCTGACCGCATAGGTACCTTGGTCACAAGCTGGGACAAAACAACCAGTTATGTTTCTGGAAGGATGTGGCCTTCATCATAGGACAGGACTGATCACAACCTGGAAAAGAGAGAAGGATCCCTTTCTTACCTAGGCCTTATACATACAAAGCTCAGCCTGCAGTTGATTTGATTTGATTTCCTATTTACCTTGTAACCGTGGGCCAAATCCAGCGAGGGGACATCCAGGGTGCACCTGATAAAGCCAGCACAAAATTCGGGGTGTGATCTCAGTTCCCCCAGATGAAGGAGAGGTGCAAATTCCCCAGCTCAGAGTTGGAAAAACCACTGCAGGTTCCCTCTTCATTACACAGCGCCGTAACTCATTTGTTATTTGTCCCTCACTCTAATGAGCACTGAACTCACTCAGAATATACTAGGAGCTAGTTTTTATTAAACATGATATTAAGAAAAAGGTTAGCTTCTCTTTTAGCACTGGAGGCAATTAGTGAAATATATGAATTCAAATGGGAATAAAATTATAATAGGTTTTGTTTTTTCAGTCCTCCCAGATTCCACCCTTTTCCTTCCTCTACTTTTCCTCCGTTCTCAGCTCCGTCAAATAGGACTGTGATGAGAACACATAACAATGTCCCAGGAGTCCCTTTTAGAGAGCGCTTTGATAGATAGGCCAGCCCGTCCCAGGCATATCTAGTCCTAGATTACAATCACCTGTGAATATCTCCGTCTGCCTCATTAGACAATAGCTCCTTAGGACAGGGATGGGGTGTTTTTATCATGTTTTGCTCCCAGCCCCCTCTCCTCCTTGCACCAGCTCTTGACTCAGAGACATTCTGAGATGATCTCAGTGATGGGCTTAGTGCTGAGGGTATGAAGGAAGGAAGGAAGGACACTCAGGAAGTGGGCTCAGTGCTCGCATCCTGTGCTTCACAGAGAACTGGATCACTGTTGGGGACATATCAGCACTTTGGGGCCAATGACTCTAGCCTCCTCTTTGACTTTGCTGCCTCCGGTTGGGCTCCCCACAACTGCTCTGCTCTCTGCCCCAAACTCATATTCCCTTATGTCTTCCATTATCTCCTGACCTCTGTTTAGTGCATTTTTTTCTGTGTATCCCTTGCTATCAGTGACTTCTCTGTGTGTCTCATGTTCAAACTCTCAGGGAGAGGATCTGATTCATTTAGTTATCACAGAGGATTTTACATCAAATCATCTCATTGGCCGCTGGCTGGTCTACAGACGGCCAGGCCCCGATCCCTGACCCAGTCAGCTGTGGTCCAGGGTAACTGTGTTGTGTACCTGAAACAAACCATATCCACATGGGCACGGTGCATTTCTGGGTACTCTGTACAGAAAGAAGCTTTGGGTGTCATAAGCCTTAAAGCACCTTTCCTCCAGGAAAGAAGAATAAGCTGTCCAACAGTGCTTCCTGAATGGCCAACTGGCTCTGAAGGCTGGGCCTTTGCCTGAGGCATGGCAAATAATAGACCCCTTTTAAAGATGAGCACAACTAGACTACAACTGCTAGATGCCAACATTGTGTGAGACACAAGAAAGAGAATGATGGATTAAAACACCATCCCCATTCTCAAGGTGTCCACAGATTGGCTGCAGAAGACAGATATAGGAGCCACTAAGAACAGCAGCATATGAAAATGGCTTTGAACATCAGTTCAAATCATCGGTTTTCTACTTACTAGCTTAGTGGTCTTAACTTCCCTAAGCTTCATTTCCCTCAGTTTCCTCACCTGTAAAATAGGGCTTTGGACAGGGGAGATGCAGGAAAGATACCCAGGAAATGGGCTTAATAGCCTCATACTCTGATGCTTTGTGAAGAATTGGAATATGGGGACAGTAATTCCTTACTTGCGTGATGTTATGACACATAAATTTACATATAAATCACATAGCACAGTGCTGGCACACAGAGAGATCTTACTAAAGAATAGCCGTATTTTTCCCATTGCCACCTAAATATTAAGATGGAAGTATCCATAAAGTGTCAAGGAGGGAACAAAAGGAAAAAGTGAGGTCAGAGAAGCCTGTACTGAAAGCTAGTTGTTAGGAGCAAGCTAGTAGTCCGCAGGGTCAAGGCTGAAACCCGTGGGTGCAGTGGTGGTTTTATTCCCACTGTGCCATCCTGAGCTGTTGTAGCTTCTCTGATGGGGATCCAGAGAAAACTCCAAAGGGAAAAACTGAAGCATGCCAGTGTGCTAAAGGGTAGCTGCTGCCATGTCTGTAGTAAGCTATTCTTTTATCTTGCAAAATGCATATCCTGGTATAATGGGAAAGCTCAGAATCTTTATAGGTTTGCATTGATTTTGTGTTCATCTAAGCCTATTAGGGTGTTACTATAGCTGAGCCACCATTTTGAGGGTTTGTTTACTTAAATTTAACTGCTGCTCTGGGAAGCATGATGTGATATATACATGACTATGATAGTGGACTTATTTTGCTCAAGTTTTTCTGTCATCATCGGAGTCTCAACCCAAGGTACTAGTTTGAAAGTCTAATTAACAGCCAGGAAGGTCATTAGAGAACTTGGGAGTTCATGTAAGGATACAGCCATATTTAGCCTACATCACAGTAAAAATTAAATGCAAAACTAGTAGCCACAACTTTTACTTGTTTAAGCTTCTAACTAAAGTAACAGATCCTCTTTCATAATAAGTGAGGAGAACTAAATTTTGATTAGAGGTCACAATTTGTATGAACATGACCAGAATTACGATAGCAGTGAAACTTTTGTGAATCACTGAGAATAGAAAGACCCTGAGTATGGGAAAATGAATTGTTTTGATAAATGAAGAAGGTGAATGTCACAGCAGCAACTGTCCTCTGGCTGAGCCACTATCTGCAAATGCTGAGCAAGTAGGTAATCAGAGACAGTACCATGTATTAGAGTGACAAGAAGGATCTGCTAAAAATCAGGCCTGCAACATCATGGTCCCCCTCTTATTGTAAGATAAAGTAGAAGGCTGAACTTTTTGCAGTTCTTATTATCTTCCTTTCAAACATGATTATCTTGTTATCAGATCATTTTCACCTTATACATTTCTTAAGACATAGGTTGATCTAAAGAATAGCAGCTGGCCCTTGCATGACTTTGGCTTCTCTATTAGTTTCTTAAGCTACCTAATAAGTAGAATTCTTGTTTCTTATAATCTGGCATTAGGATGCTTAACACATATCATGTGGTAATAATTTAAAATGCTATAAAAGGAAGAATAAGAGGATACAGATGTCACCCATGTCTTTGGCATTTATGTTAAAGAGTTTATAAAATTTTTGCCATATGCACCATTGCATACGCCAGAGACAGGATTTGGGATGCAGCACAGGTGACCCTGGCGTGTAGCAGGGTGCTTTATAATTCAATATCACATGTGCATGTTTGACCTTAAGTTCCCTGAGAACAGCCTCTCTTCAGTGGGACATTCAATGGCAGCATGGTTCCCAAGGCTCCAGATAACTTTTCCAAGTGAAAGAGTAATAGAAAATACTTCAATAGTGATCCCATAGTGACAGTTTAGCCTGTTATCAGCACCCTTTTTGTAATAATAAAAACAAATCCAAGTTTGAATTTCAGCAGTAGGTTTCTTTTTCTGCAGCAGAGATAGATTTTAGAGCTGTAATGCTGGATTAATACAAAGCATGATTTCCCTCAGAACATTCCGGTTGCCATTTTCAGAGCCTCCCTCCTTGGAGAAATGGCGTACATGAAAAAGAAGTATATTTATAAAAGTTAGAAATAAAATTACAGGTTGGACATCCATTCCTAGGAAGAATGCATTTTAGGTCAATAGATTCACAGCATTTTTTTTCTATGTATATATGTATTCATTTAATTTTACGCATCCTTGTGGCATTGTTTGGTGATACTGTAAATCAAAGCATCTTTTTCATTTGTCAATTGGACATTTAAGGGGAGGCATGGAAAGAGGAGAGATTGTATGAAAGAGCTGGTATCTGGTAATCCAGGGCAGCAAACCATTATTTCATAGATTTGTAACCTGCCAGGGCAAATGAAACCCCTACTGTTTCACAAGCATCCTTCTGGCTCTTTGTCCAGAAGTCCAAGTCTTTCCAAAGCAGTGAAGTTCACCATCTAAAAATACAGATAAGAAATTGATTCTCTCCCACCTCCAATATCTCCCCAGGATAAAAAGTCTTGAGTCCTACAAAAACGTTCAAACAAGACATTTAATCTACACACATTTAAGGACAGGGTCTGATCTTATGGGCTCTTACGTCTGTTAAATGTCCAAGTTCTAAACAACCTGCCTCTTTTTCATTGTTGATTTCCCCCCTGCAATGCCTGACACATAGCAGGTACCAAACAAGTGTTAGTCAAATCAACTTGGAAGTTTGAGAGAATGAGGAATCCCAGATTTGACCTGGACATTATCAGAGGATCCAACTATTCTTTTTTCTTTTTCTAATTAAAAAAATATATGTACATAGGGAATCTTATATGTGTGTGTGTGTGTGTGTGCACACGCGTGTGTGTATGTGTATCTATATATTTATGTAAGTACGTGCATTTTTTAAATTGCAAAGTATTACGGGGGTACAAATGTTTTTACTTACATGGATCACTTTTGTAATGCTTGAGTCAGGGTTAAAAGTGTGCCCATCACCCAAATAGTGTTCATTGTACCCATTAAGTAGGTTTTCTGCATCCCGCCTCCCCCCTGCCCCTGCTTGATTTCCATTGAGATTTACTTCCCTCTAGGAACATGTGTCCTTATCAGTGAGTTCCAATTTAATACCGAGTACATGTGTTGTTTGTTTTTCCATTCTTTAGATATTCATTTAGGATAATGGTCTCCAGATCTATCCAAATTGTTGCAAAAGGCATTAAGTCATCCTACCTCATGGCTGAGTGATATTCCATGGTATACATACACCACATTTTATTAATCCACTCATGAATTGATGAGCACTTGGGTTGATGTCCACATCTTTGCAACTGTGAATTGTGCTGCAATAAACATTCAAGTGCAGGTTCGTGTCTTTTTGATAATTATGTATATGTGTATTTATACATATAATGCATATATATATATATATATATATATATATATAGTTTAACAAGTAATTAAAAAGTGAACACCTCTGACTACCACCTGGGAGTTTTCAACCTCTTTTTGGTTTTTTTTTGGTTTTTTTTTTGAGACAGAGTCTCACTCTGTTACCTGGGCTAGAGTGCCCTGGCATCAGCCTAGCTCACAGCAACCTCAAACTCCTGGGCTCAAGCAATCCTCCTGCCTCAGCCTCCCAAGTAGCTGGGACTACAGGCATGCACCACCATGCCCAGCTAATTTTTTATATATATTTTTAGCTGGCCAATTAATTTCTTCTAATTTTAGTAGAGATGGGGTCTCGCTCTTCCTCAGGCTGGTCTCGAACTCCTGATCTTGAGCGATCTGCCCGCCTCGGCTTCCCAGAGTGCTAGGATTACAGGCTAAGCCACTGCACCTGGCCCTCTTTTTGTTTTTTATTTATTTCAAAATGATTTACTTTTATTTATTTTATTATTATGAACTTTTATAGTTCATAGCATAATGACATGTCACTTGATATTTAATTCAGATGAAATTAAGATTTTAAAAATATTTTCATATAAATTCATTAAAACAATGTCAATGCTTACATGAAATTCAGATTACTAGACCAAGAATATGGCATTTCCAGTGAGAACAGTTTCTTCTTCTACTCTGATTTCTTTGCAATTACAGTTATCTTTTGAGAAAAAATATACTGTCCCCATGAAAATGCTGAGATCAAGATGTCAGAAATTTCCAAAAGAATAAAAATGGGTCTTCTTCCTCTGGAGCAAGCCACCACCCCTGCCACTTAGGCCAACCAAATACCCTAGTCTTAAGACACCGTTAGAGAAAGAAATTGCTTTGTGAATTCAAAGGAAGTCAGGACTAAAAAACAAACAAACAAAAAACCTAGCAAACTGAAAAGGTAAAATTTAAGATGATAGCTACTTCTTGCTTAATTATTCATTTAGGTGCTGATAGGGCTGAACCGTCGTCACACTGAGAGTTTGGGGTATGTCCAGGCTCCTTTCTGGGGAAAAAACTCTACCAAATTTTTCCTGAGAGGCCGGAGAGGAATTTGGGTTGAACATTTTGTGTGAAGAATTTCAGAAGTGGCTCAGTTTAGCTAACTTAAGGTTGAAATAGTGAGAAAACCATTACCATCCCAAAGGCAATATTCTTTCTTCTGTAAAAACTAATCTTTTGCCAAAAAGGCTTGCTTTAGAGAACAAAAAGAACTTTGTTAGAGTTATGATTTTAAAACAGTTACTATCGTTCTTGCCCAGAGGATGAATAAACCTAAAACTCATCAGCCATGTAGGAAAATGACAACTGTTTACAATAAAATGCACATTTACCCCAGAGGGTCTTAATATATAGTACATAAGTGATCTGTAGGTTTCCTAATTATTAAGCTGCATTTACGGTTAAAACAATGAATACTTGTCAAGTACCCAGATTATATATAGAATGATACTAGGTTTCTGCAAACACTGTAAGTAACTAGGCAGATTCTGTCTTGAATTATAAAATAAATACTGAAAATATTCATGAAAGGAAAGATTGGGGAAACTAATACTTTCTTTCAAATTTTAGTTGGCTTTTTCTATTATTAGTGATTGGAAGGGCACAAACGGACAGCTTTGGTTTAACAAGTTTGTCAATAAAAAAGTAAATAAACACTTTAGAATGTATATAACAGCTGCATGTTTTAAACCAAGTGTAGACTAGACAGCATCTGTGGAGACAAAAGGGGAAACAAATTATGGTCTGTTCTTCTTTCTTTATAGCCTACTTTATGTGCAACAGATTTAGATCTTTTGTAAACTGAACAGGTGTGAAAATAGAAGCTAGTGTATTTGTATTAAAAATAAAATAAAATATTTTTGATCACCAGAAAATACTAAATAGTCTGAGAGGTTCAAAGGAAAGCATGAACTATAAGCACATCCTTAAAGACAAAGGACACTAGTCCTGCTGAGTACTCATACACGACCAAAGGTGGGTGATAAAACATGGCCAAGAGGCATTTACAAGGAAGTAGTGTAGATGCTTTTGGAAATGAAATCGCTCCACATTTAAATGATATGCAGTATATACGTCTCAATTTTTAAGTGCTATAAGGAGTAGCCTGCATCTACATGTACATATTATTGTCTCAATTTTCAACAGCAAGATTTGTTGCAATAGAAAAGTTACTGGTTTTTTTTCAGGTTTAAGAGCTCCAAATAGCACTACATTAAATATCAAGCCCTTCTTTGCCTTCACAAAAGTCCTCTGGTCTTTTCAAGTCACTGAATTCCAAATAATCTTCATTGGGGTATCAACATTAGTCCCCATTATCATATTCAGAAATTAATCCTAAATGATTTATAATCCTTCAAAGTTGGCTTCTCATTTTTCCTTTTCAATTATATGGTATAGTTCACAATTTTCACTAGAGTTACTAATATAAGGGTATTGGGTATCAGTTGTCTGCACAGCTAGGGAAGAGTTGCATACCCAGTTGTAGGTATGCAGATACATACTGAAACCCAAAGATATTAATGGGTTATCCTCAGAAATAGTTTTACCCTGTTATTGTTTCATAAAGGTCTAAATTAGATTGGCATAAATACAACAAAGCATTCATTTTTATTTATGCATCTTGAATACACTTTTATAAATATGTGAAATGAACACATTTTGAGAGTTTAATGAGTTTTATAATTCTGTTCTTAGAAAAATGTACTTTTTGAGAAAAGCAAGAAAAATAATTATTTCCTGATTTATTTCAAATTAGCTAAAGGGCCTAAAACATAACAGAGCAAATAGTGAATGCAAATCAGGAAAGACTCCACAGGTTGCTTTCTGTCAGCCCCAGAATTATTAGAACATAAGGATATGAAAATAACTGGTGGCTTTCCACACTGCATCTTGATCCTTGTTGGTAGACTGACTGCTTGGGTGTGAACCAAGGAAGGCTTGGTAGTCCTTGCTTTACAAAAGGCAGAGAAAGCAAGTTAGGGATAGGTTAGCGTGAGCTCTTTCTTTAGGTATTGCTGGCACCTCCTGCCTTTGAGTGACCATCGCTAGAAAGTGTGGAGACAGGAACTTTTACCCACTTAGGAAAACAGTTCAAACTGGCACTGTGGAAGGAGCAGGGAGTTCATCCATTTCTGAGGTCAGCTTAATACCACCCTTTGATCATTGTGAAGGTGTGAAGAGGCCTAACTATAAATGCAACCTGGAAACCCAGCAGCAGTGAGGGTGATTAATGCCTGGGACTGGACCACCTGGTGACCCCAGGTTCACCAGGAATTGTTCCTTGGCTTACTTGACACACTGTTTCTTGGATAGATGGATGGATGGGTGAGGAACAGTTGCACTGAGGGGAAACAGAAACCCAGGTAGAAAGTGTAACGAAAAACCCTCTCTTTCCATACAGAGGTATGGCAAATTTCTGAATCCATAAGGCAGTGGGAGCTCGTCAGGTGTAAGCTCTGTCAAGGTCAGTCGGAGCGAATGATAGGCTGCCAGTGGGAAAATAGAAATAGTCAACAAATCTCTTGTTCTTGATCCAAGGTAATTCATAATAGGTATTATTTCTAAACAATTGCATTTATAACCAGAATTTGACTATTGGCCAAATGAACAACATTCTTTTCTTATTTGGCTTAAATAAATAAATTACTAAATTAAAAAACATCATTAGTACAAGGAGTAAATACATTTTCACGACAAAGTAAGAGGATGCCACATTTGATTATGTAATACATACACTTAAAAATGTTTAAACCCCGAGTTTAAACTCAGATAATGCATCTTAGAAAATGCCTTTTCTTCATCAGATGAATGTAGAACTAATAAATCATGAACGTTGAATCTCTAAAGTACATTATTTACTGATAAACCTTCTAGCACTATAATAAGTTCACACCTTCTTGAGGCTAAGGTTCTTCTAGAAGCGTTCAAACCCTATTGCCATGTAATAATACACTATTTGAGAAATGGATGACCCTTTGTGACCATGTGAAAACACACTTTCTTTACCAAGCTACCAGCTAGTTTGCTACCCCCTCTGCCCAGTAATGGCGGGTGGGGAGAGTTGAACAGGATTTTCCTAAACATTCTAAAGTATTGGAAATGAACTCTACACACACACATTCTTAGCAGGCTGGATGCAAAGTGATTTGACTCCCTTAGATTACTGATGCTCTAAAGGTCTTTCTACCTACTTGGCTTTGTATCCAAGGAAGGAAGGTTCACATGAATTGGTCTGACAAAACTATCTGTGGAGAATCAAAGTTGAAACCAGTGTCAAAGAAAGGACTTGTGAATGGTAGGCAGATCACGTGAAATTCAGTGATCTGAATGCACCAATGGCATGAGTCTCCTAGCATGACTTCTACTTATTACTCCTGAGACTCCTGAGTAATGAGACAAAACTCACAAAAAGAAGCCTTTCTGTAAAAACCACAACACATAGGAAAATCATGTGTATTTGTTAATTTGCCAGGTAGAGGAAAAATCTGGAAGTTTATTTGAATGTATCCTAAATTATGTAAATTTCATTATAAAGTATCTCCTCAAAAGGAGAATTGTATGAGAAAGATTATAAATCTTTAAAGCTCTAACTAGGAATGTATATTAGTCAGGGTTCTCCAGAGAAACGGAACCAACAGAATATGTATATATAGCAATTTATTGTAAGGTATTGACTCACACAATTATGGAGGCTGAGAAGGTCCATGATCTGCCTTTTGCAAGCTGGAGATACAGAAAAGCCTATGGTGTTGTCCGAAAGCCTGAGAGCCAGAGAGCTAATTGTGCAGATTCCAGTCTGAGGCTGAACGCCTGGGAACCAGGAGATTGATGTCCCAGTTCAAGCAGTCAGGCAAAGAATTTAATATTCCCCTACCTTTTTGTTCTAGTCAGGCCCTGAAGGAATTGGATGAGGCCCACCTACTTTGGGGAGACCCATATGCTTTATTCAGTCCACCAATTCAAATGCTAATCTCTTCCAGAAACATTTTCACAGACACACCTAAAAATAATATTTAACCAGCTACCTGGCATCTCTTGACCAAGCCAAGTTGACACATAAAATTAACCATCACAGAAGGTCTTTGTTAACTCTCTGAAGAAACTTCTTAACACAGTAGAAGTATTCCATGCTACCCAACAACCACAGTATTTCTCTACTATGAATAGTAGAATCCTTCTTTTTTTTTTTTTTCTTAAAGAAAATAAAGTCATCATGGTCTGAAAAATAGTAAGCAAAAAACCTTCCCATTCAGTATTTATATGTTACCTTGTGATGAAGCCCTGTTAACTTGTGTGGCATATCTACTCTAGTTTTAGAGCATATGGAATGATGATGCAATTACAAATTCCACGGGTAACAGGAGGAAGACAGGAATACATTTATTCTCAAAGATACCAGAACATTAATTAAAATGTTAGATACTCAAAACAGGCATCCAGAAAAATAAAGGTTATTCCCAGTGTGTAGATATTTGCCTCTGACAAGTTCATAAAATGCGTCTTTTTCTTGGTGTTGTCACCAGCAACTCACCCAGACACCTGAAATTTCCCTACTTGTAAAACGCCTTAAAGTTGTCTGAAATATATGAGAGACATTCCGAAATCTCAAGGTCTGACTGTGCTTGAGAGCGATTGTGTGAAGATTCTAACAATAGCCAAGGTGCCTTTGAATCCTGTTTGCTTTTACTAATGCCTTGTTCATAAATTAGAATCTTGTTACCTTTGCTATTCCATTTACGAAAGTATTGCTTAGCAGGATCCTAGTCATCTTAGAAAAGTAATATACTTCCAGAATTACCTAATGTTCTCACCTTTAGAGGACTAACTAATATATGAAAATTTTTCTATTTAATCTATCTTCAAATGGCTAGGTGCTGGCATAAAAAATGTATTTGGAATTGCACTAAATTAGTTGGATTTTCCCAGGGGTACCTGGTGCCTAGGGCTAAGCAAGCCAGCTGCTCTGGGGTCCTGGGCTGGCCTCAGCAGTGGCAGAGAAGTCTCTGAGCTCTGAAATCTTGCAGCTCAGCCTGCACAAGTAATAAAGAGTACAAGATAGGACGTGCTGCAAGAAATATGACCAAAGCCAAATTCTAGCCCCCTTTATGTGACCTTCCCTGCTTCACCAAGGCTAAGTAAAGAAGAATAGAGTCTTCTGCTGAATTTCATAAATCTCAGAGCCTTCTTTTTTTGTTAGTTTTAATTATCATTTTCATCCTTAACGTATATGTACAGTAAAATTCACTTTCTGGTGTATGCTGTTATGAATTTGGACAAATGCATGGAGTTTATAACCACAACCACTACTAAAATACAGAATACTTCCATCACTCTATGCCTCCCAAAATTCATCATGCAACAGTTCTCTACCCTCCCTTATCCTTAAAAGAAAGCAGAACTATTCTCTGTTCCTATAGTTCTGTCATTTCCAGAATATCATATAAATGGAATTATATGTATGGTATGTAGCTTTTTTGATTCTGGCTTCTTTTGCGTAGCATAATGTGTTTGAGATTCATCCACGTTCTTGCATATATCAATAATTTGTTCATTTTCATTGCTGAATAGTATTCTATTACATGGATGTGCCACAGTTTATGTATCTATTCCTTGGCTGAGGGACATTGGGTTGCTGCCAGAATTGGACACATATGAACAATATATTCAGGGTCTTATGCAAACATGGATTTTAATTTCATTTGAAATATCTAGGAGTGAAATTTCTGGTTCATATGGTAAATATATATTTAACTTTGGAAGAAATTGTCAAACAGTTTTCCAGGTGGCTATATCATTTGGTATTCCCACTAGCAATGTGTAAGATTTCAAGTTATTCTATATCCTTCTCAGCACTTGGCATTGTCAATTTTTTTGTTTGCTTGTTTTGTTTGGTTTTTATTTTAACCATTCTGATAAATGTGCAGTGATATATCATTGAGGTTTTAATCTACATTTCCCTAAAAACTAATGAAATTGGACATTCTTTCATATGCTTATTTGCCATTTGCATATCCTCTTGGGCAAAGTATCTGTTTAAATCTTTTGTCCATTTTTTAATTGGTTTGTTTATTGTTCAAGCTTGAGAGTTCTTTAGATATTCTGGATATAAGTCATTTGTTACATATATGATTTGGAGATATCTTCCCCCTGGTCTTTACATTCTCTTAGCAGTATTTCTCTCAGAACAAAATTTTTAATCTTCATAAAGTCTAATTTATCAACTTTTTTTTTACATGGATCATGTTACTCTCACTAAACCTAAGAAATCTTTCTATAACCCAGGGTCACGAAGATTTTCTCTTGTGTTTTCCTCTAAAAGGTTTATCGTTTTTTGTATCAGCATCCCCTTTTAATGAGGCCATGATTTCTGAGTATTGTAAATTGACATAGAAAATTTAAGATGCCAGGGGCATTGGTAAGTGTCCAATTAGATTTTTAATTGAATGAAGGCAAAGGCTGCATCTCACAGTGATATCACTGCGCCTTGCCCTTTCTCCATCTTGTCAGCAGCTAGATGTTCAGTAAACATTTATTAAGAATTAATAAATCCTCTCAGAGAAGGCAATTTATTATTTTAACATTGCGTAGTACAACAAGGATAAGCTTTGAGTCAGCTCTATATTCAAATTACAGCTCTGTGTCTTGCTGGCTCGGTGACCTTGGGTAGGCATTTTTCTTAATAAGTCCTTTGGGCTGGGTTTCCTGGCTTAAAACTATGGACTAATAACACATTCTAAGATTTTTTGTGAGGATTAAGTGTGGTAACGTGGCTGACATATATTGGAACTCTGTGAAGAGTTATTATTTTCTCCCTTTTTCTTTTTCCATCCCAATCCTAAATATGGATGTATTTAGCAGTCAAGTAGCCTTGGTTCTGAATAACTGAAACCTCTATCATGCCATAAATCAATATCGTTCATATTTGCTCTTTGAATGCATTCTTTCCTGTATGCATGCATTTTTAGCAAAAATGACTAAAATAGTTAGACATAACCATTTTCAACAGGTTCTCTTCTGAGGACTACCTTTTTACTGTACAAAAGAGGAGGGAATGAAAAGGGCCATGTTGGGATGGGGAGTAGTTACAGGGAAAACCCTGGAGTGTCGCATTCAGGGGAAGGTCCCTTTTCATTGGAGTTTGGCAAGGACCTGGCAGTCAATAAGCCAATAATTAAATACAACCTGGGGGAGAGTAGTTCTACTTGTGATTTGCTTATCAGGTCATTACAATTGTAAGTTATGCTGTATTTTATTTTAAAATACCAGACTTTTTTAATTGAACTAAGAGGATTGTTCCAGTTAGAACGGCTCACTAATGACTGACTAAGGGAACCAAAAAGACTGTCATGGATTCTAGTCCCGGACATTGGGTTGGTAATCAACTATCATATTTCATGACTGACAAGCTACAAAGTAAAGGCCAAAATTAGTTCAGGACACAGACCAATACATTGTCTTGAAATACTCTTAAAATTAATTATTTTGAGAAATGACCTGAAAGGAAAGTCACAATGATATTTTTCCTAAAAATAATACTATTTATTAAGCACTTGTTCAATGTTAGGCAGTATCATTGAGGCTTTTTGTATGTTATCTCATTTAATTTTCGTAACAGCCCTGCGAAGTGGGTATAATTATTTTCCTTATTTTATGAACAGGGAAATTGCAAGCTTAGATTAAAAATCTGCTCCTAAGATCTAACACTGCTAGAAAATGACTAACTCAGAATTTGAACTCAAGCTATCTAACTGGAAAGCCCTGTTTATAACTACTATCCTTTATCACCTTACCGTGCATGGTTTATAGCTTGTAGAAATGTTGCATAAAATATGCAACCTGAACTTTGGAGACTTAAGTGAGTTGGTGATGTTCCTAACTTTTAGATATGCAGCACAAGTCTTTTTGATTGGGTGCATATGTATTTCAATTTGCAATTACAAGATTAAAGGTCACTCTAGTTTTATGTTTCCTTATTAATCTCCTAAACATTTTAGCACTTTCAAATGCATAACACACCAAGTATGTTACTCTTCACAAGCTCATCTAAACATATGCAGTGATGCTGATTAAACATTATTGGTACCTGTCAAAAAGTAATTATCATTTAATAGAGCTATCCAAATGTTTCCTAATTTCCTAAATGCAGACTTTCCCCAGCCAAAAGAAACATTCTCTTAACCCCTTAGGCAAAGAAGATCTGGAGCCTCTAATATCACTTTCGTCAAAAATTTCTATGAGCTTCTTAGTGAAAAGACAATATCCTATTTATCATGGCACAGTGCATTATGCTAAGGAGATAATCCATATGTGTTTGTTGTGTTGGTGAATGAATGAGTGAATGAGTCTGTTGGCAAATTTTAATTTAATAAATGTTTTTAGAATGGGTGAATTAAAGAAATAATTAATCTACTTATAATTAGCTCCTAGAGCAATAGTTTTACCCACTTAGAATGAATTTTAGAACTAGATAATTTAGGAGCAATTTTTGATACTATATGTTATATTTGAATATGAAAACACAAATATATATTGTGTATATATGTCTATACATACATATTTTAAGAAAGACATTATCAATTTTAATTTGCCCTAATTTACTATACATTTTTATGACATTACATTTATAGCTCGTAGCTATGTTCCCATGACTGACACTTTTAAATGGCTCACTGTAAAGTGGATCACCTTTACAAAAGACCCGCATAAAAGATTCATAAAATGAGAGAAGTCATAAGCAGCAGGCACATGTTACGTTTGGGACCTCGTATAGGCCTAATGATAAGTAAAAAATGAAAGGAGGAAGAAATTGGCTGTGGAAGAGCAGGACATGCCTGTTGGTAGTGGTCAGACCCTTCAATTCCACATGACCCTCTCCAGCTAAAGTTACAAGTCAGTGACCACATAATTCTGGGTTCCTGTGACCTGGCAGATTTCTCACTCCATGGAGGCTGCTCAATTACTATACTTCAGTGTTTTTTCCAAAGGCTGTGGGAGCCAGATCCAACCTCATGTAATTTCATCTCTCATTTCTCATTTGCATATGTGTTAGCTGGCTCCAAAGTAAAACAATGTGGGAGCAACCATAACCAAGTCCAAGTGGTCACTCACTCTTGCCAATTTACTAAATCTGGACAAGACTTTGTCTTCTGACCAAGAGGAGGCCTAGCCACAATCGTGGATGCATTGTCAGTGAGCTAATTGAAAGGTGAAACTGACAGCTGGTTATTCTAAGTGCTCAATTTAAAGATCCATGCTCCAGATATTCCAATTGAAATGGTGTCCCATTTCTTACAGTATTTGAAAGACAATTGTTTATGCCTAAACTTATAGCACCTTTTTTCATAACCTAATGTCCACTTATTTATTTATTCAGTCCATGTGGCCATTCAGCAGGTGATAATGCAATCACTGAGAAAGTAATTTCTGATTGGTTCAAGAATCCCATATTACATGTGACTCAATATGTCCAAATTCTATAATAATCATCATTTGAATATTTACTATCGATGTTAGAATAAATATATCTTTAAGAGTCAAAGTCGCCTACCTTTCTTACATCTTTACCCTGGAAAGCACCTATAGCCCATATCAAAATGAAAATATTACTGAAAGTCTGTAAGATTTAAGAATCATTTTCTTTGCCATTGTCATTCCAAGAGTTTTTCTTTCTATGTGAATGTGGAGAAAGGACTATCCCTTGCATATTTGCTTCTCTATCTTTTCTGTGTTTATTCTTAAGACTTGAACTTAAGCTAATGAACTGAGTTTTCTTAATTACATTAATAAACTTATTAAAAATCAAAGTCACTAACAATCAAAAAATGCAAATTAAAATAGCAATAGTATATTGTCATCTGCCTCTCAGTGCAGAAGCACTAATTTTTAAATACTATTTAATGCTGATGAGGTTACCTTTAGATAATCATTCCCATGCACAACTTGTAGCAGTAAATTTAACCCTCTTGGAAAACCTATAAAATGTTTCTATCTATTGATCAACTGATCTGATTTCTAAAACTCTGTAAGAAGGAAGGTAAATATAGATGCTGACGTATTTGTGAATAAGGAAATTCTTTATACTATTATTTGAGACAAAAATTTTAAGCTAGCTAAATGTTCACAACATGAAAATAATTAAATAAATTATGGTATATCCAAATGATAGCAAATATTTCATGCAATAAAAGATGTTTAAAAAGTAATGAAATTTTTATGGTATATGGTATATAAAAATATAAACTATAAGGGACATAATTGCAATTTATTTTTGAAAGTACACACACACAAACGCACACACAGAAAACTTTAACAGGTACCACCATACCCAAACACTAAAGGAGGAACGGCAGAACTGATGACACGCGGTTTTCTGAGCAATAAATTAGAGAGCACAAGTGAATGAGCTGGGTGTAGCACTGACCCATGGTAGGCACTAGATACATTTGCTTAACGTCGGATTCAGAGCCTCGATGTGGATTAACCAAGAGTAGACAGGCCAAGAACTCCACTTTGATTGCCTCTCTGTCTCTGGCATACTCTTTGACAAACACGTCATAAGAATTTATTTACATAAGCCCCTGCCTGGGTTCCTGGCCTATGAAATGGAAACATTATATAACTTCAATTTGAGGGACTATAGTGGCAATATGACTTAGATCATAAGAGAATTTGGAATAACATTCAGAAAAACTTTCTGAATACCTTTTGCGGTTGTACAGTTTGAGTTTGGTGTTGTTTGGCTTTGTTTTGTCTTTAAAAAAATTTATTCTTAAAGTCCTATCCTTTGGTTTTGGTCTCCACTTATTTGTGTTACTTCTCTGTAAATACATTAAGGCTTTTTTGTCATTTTTTGTTTGTTTTGTTTTTTAAGGTCAAATAATAATCTATTAACATGGAATTAAATAGATGACAGTAACTTCCCAATGACTACTGAGAGAAACAGAAGAATAAGAGACAAAGTCACTGTTTAATTTTTCTGGGTATCAGGCACATACCAGACTTAATTTGGAACTAAAAATATACAATTCCACTGTTTAATAGAGTTTGGATATAACAGAGTTTATAATAGAGTTTTTATAATAACAAAATTATAAAATTGGCAAATAAACAACCACTTATTTAATGTGAAAATGACACCCAAAAATATTTATTGGTATATCAATTATGAATGATCATTATAAACCATTACAGTCTACCAGTGAATAATTTCCTTCAAAAAAAACTTATTACGTTTTTTATATATTCTTCCAAAGGAGGACCTCGACAATCCCCTGAGACCAATTAACCATACTACTTTCTCAATTACAAACAATATGACATATTTTGATCCAGATGTCTGAGCTGCTTATTGTTATTAATAAGCAAATGCATTTCATAGCACTGAGTAAGTATATTCTAGTGTTCCCACAGGGCCAGGACAACGGTTCTCAGTCAGAAGGGGTTTTGCCTTCAGAGGACGTTTGGCAATGTCTGGAGACATTTTTGGTTGTCACAATCGACAGGGAACATGGTGTTGCTGATGTCCAGTTGGTAGAGGCCAGAGATGCTGGTTAACATCCCACAGTGCACAGAACAGTACCCATGACAAAGAATTATCTAGCCCAAATTGTTAATAGTTTGAGGTTTAAAAACACTGGCCTAGAACAAGAATGAATGTAGGGATGATCTGTAACATGTCCGTTCATTCAATCCATGTGGAGTTAGTACCAATACAAAGTAAACAAACATTGGCACATTGGGTGGATGAGCATTTGCAGTTGGATAGTAAGAGTAAGCAGGTCTTTGTCCTTAACTCTGAATGGGTTCGTCATTTTCTTGCCGTATCTTCCTTGTACTCTACTTCTCTTTACTATCTTCTCTGTGTTTTATTTTCTCCTTTTCCTTCCCCTCCCTCTCCCTTCCACCGACTTCCCTCTGCAAATGTTCTTTTGTTTCCCTGCAGCCCACCCTACACCTTCCCTTCCTGTACTTTTCATCTTCCTTTTCTTTTTAATAATAATTTCTTAATTTTAGCCCTCTAAGATCAAAGTGTTTGAACATTCTTCCCCATCAACACATAAACGGTGTGGAAACGCAAAACTAAGTTTTATTTGTAGTGGACACAAGGAAAAAAGACCGCAGGCTTCTCTCATCAGCGCTTAGAGACTCAGTAGCTATTTCAGTATTTTGGCTATTCTCTCCTTATGTTTATTTTGAGAAAACTTTGGGTTTATAAGTAACATGTCCTTTTAACAAGCAGAATCTTATGTTTTCTTTTAGACCACATGTCCACAAGGAAAAGAGAACTTATAAAGAAGTATCAGCCTGTACAAATGAATGTGGTGGCAAATCCTTTAGTGTGAAATTCTCTAGGAATTGATAAAAATATTAAAGCAACCCATTTTGTATAAGTCATTCCACAATACTGGGCTGAGGGGAAGGGCCAGACAGAGTGACTCTCAGCCTCCTTGGGAAGTTCAGGGTACATAGGCTCAGGTTCTCACAAGCATCTTCTGTTTACCTCCTGATGAGGACGTGACAGGGCTTTTCTGTGACACCTGTCAGTTCTTACCGATTAACAAAGACATTGAATGCAAAGGTTTTGATCACAGAATTGCAAGGAGACTATATCTGTGCAAACGAACTACACCATAAAGCACAGGAAAGCATTAAAAAGAGTTTATCAAACAGAAATATGCCTTTCTTTCATTCACACATTGTCTTTCATCCATTCATTGGCTATTACTACATATATGCTAGACGTAAGTGAAGTATCTGCACAGCATGTCTAGGTTGTTTATTTTGTTTGGGGGATGTTGTTTGCTTTGTTTTTTTTGAGTTTTTCATGTTTAGTTTTTTGTTTTTGCTCCTTTATCTCTCTCTCTCTCTCTCTCTCTCTCTCTCTCTCTCTCTCTCTCTCACTCCCGCCCACACACAACACAAATTTATATGATTTATAAACAGACACAAAAC
>CAUYRT010100645.1:0-15912 GCA_963574885.1 Lepilemur ruficaudatus | reverse complement strand
TTCCTTCCTTCCTTCCTTTCTTTCTTTCTTTCTTTCTTTCTTTCTTTCTTTCTTTCTTTCTTTCTTTCTTTCTTTCTTTCTTTCTTTCTTTCTTTCTTTCTTTCTTTCTTATATATGTATATATTTTATCTTCTTCTCTTTTGTGCTCCCTTGCTATTATTGGTGGGAGCGGTACAAGGCTTTCTTATTTGCATTTCTTCTGCACTGAGCCAAAATCTTCCTCCCAGGCAGAAGGATGCCTAGGCTAGCTAAGGTGAATGCATTCACAAAGGCACATTAATAATTTATAAAATACTGTTTCTGTTACACATAAGAAAATAGATGCAAGGCCATTGTGTTAACTCCGTTGTATTAGTCTCAGTGGAGTTACACAGTAAATAGTAATAAGATTTGATTGTAATACTTAAGGAACATACCTTAGTTTAGAAGATAGAATTACTATAAGTAAAACAGATATAAGTAAGATAATAATCTAATATACTTCCTTAATGAGAATGAAGATTCAAATATTTCACTCTTAACCGTATTTACTTTCTTACTGCACTGGTAAGCTTGGCATGGGGTGAGTTACTGCTGGGCCAATGGTGATAATGTGATGGTGGTGACTGTACATGCCGAGTCCCAACGGACTTACTGTGATCTTTTTCTGTCCGGATCTGTCAGCCCTGGAGGTGTTGTAAGCATAGAATGTTATACAATATTCTGGGTTCTGATATCAGGCATTGTATAGTATGGGAGAAAACTTTGCTTGTCAATAATCAACTGCTCTAGCAGTTGGGATTAAAAAGCCATTTTCAAAAGACCTATGGCTGATATGGGCTTTAGAACATTATTGTTTATGAAATCTCAGAATGTCATAGTATGTAGATGGATTGTTTTTGAAAGTGGCATAACTTAAAAAAACCCAAGTAACATTTGTATGTATCATACATAGAGAACTCAAATGAAAATTGAAATATCATTTGGACAACTTAAAAAATTATCGAGTATAAATATATACAGTACTTGCATAACAAACCGCAGATGCCACTGGCCTGGGAAAAACTAGAAAAGATATGTTTTAGGATTTAGTTTGCATTGATCATCTTAATGGGTTCCATTGCTTACAATAAAATATCATAATGCTTTAGCATATTGCCTGAAAGGGAAAAGTATAGAAGAAAAATTAGAATTTTTTCACCTGGAACCTGAAATACTCTGCTACTGCAGTGGCTTAAAATGCAATAGGTTGCAGAAACAATATTGACATGACAAATGATAATGGTTCCAGAGGAGCTGTGCTGATCAATATTGTTAGTGATCCATAAACAGAGGATTCTCTTAGAGGGATTTGATATGATTAGACCACAGTGGCACTAAAGAAGCCATCTGCGGAGTCGAGATTCTTCATGAAAACGTAATGTCCATGTTGATGTTGACACCATAGACTGTCTGGCAATGCTGAAATTTTTCCTTAATGTAAATGCATCGTTAACTATAATGGCTCCATAGGAACTTTTGTGGCCATTGGGGGTAAATAATCTCTAAATATGTACTTGCATAACAAACCACAGATGCTACGAGAGCATTTTCAGACATCTGGCCTATAAGTTGTCTCTTAAATGGCCTTAAACCATGTACATGGCCAAGTCAGTAACTTCAAGGGATCTACTCCAATCATTAGTCCATATGGTTATTAGTGCTCCTGTTGTGGATGTTCCAAGTCCATTTTCATTACATTAGCATTTTTATAAGTCCAAAATAAACACTGCCTTAGCATGGAGTGCTGGCCATTTCCTAATCTAAAGTCTTGAATTTTGAAAGCCTTCAGGATTAAACCCTTGACATAAATGGGGACTAGGCAGTCAAAGAAAAAGTACACCTTGGCTCAAAGACTTTCCCTGCAACTGGAGGCAAATTGAACTTTCCTGCTTCAAGCTCTTTAGGGTAAGCCTCATGAGACATGAGAATAGATAATAAAAATGATTGACCTTTAGTTTTTGCCTTAGGGCTGTGTGCGTGTATGTGCACACGTGCATGCACGTATGTGTGCATGTGTTTACGAAAAATGTCTGGTTCGCAAAGTTCCAACTCTTAATCTTTAGCTTTGGGTCATTTCCTTTACTTCAGAATATTGAGTTTCCATTGACTGTAAAATGTTTTACATTAGAACTGCCTTCCATCCCAGCTTTTCTCTAAATCAGAGGTGTCCAGTATAAAAGAGTGATGGAAATATCCAGTTCGGTATGGTAGCCACTAGCTTCATGTGGCTGTTGAGTACCTAAAATGTGGCTTATATGAATGAGGAACTGAATTTTAAAATTTTATTTAAATTTGATAGTGTAGCCTTATGTGGCTAGTGTAATGATCTAATTACTATACACTGCACTGTGCATTATACTGTACTGTACTGAACAGCATGCTTCTAAATTTTGTCTGCCCTTCCTGTCCCCTTTCGTGTGCTTGATGAACTTTAAGTCAGGAATCATAATATTTGATTAGGAAAGGCTATACTCAGTTAATGAGCACTATCTTTTTAACACACACACTCATTTGTGATGGGGAAAGTCTTGCTTGACAGATACAATATAATAGGGAAGCTGGGTTTTTAGAATAAAATTTGAAGCCTGTACTATTTAATCACGACTTTTTTAAGTTGTAAGTGATCAAATACTTTAAACTGTATTTTAAAATTGAGTGGACTTAATATTTGTGCTCATCTTTTAAAATATTTTTGAGTTCTAATTTATTATTTTTTATTTCAAAATATTAAGGGAGTAAAAATGTTTTTATTACATGGATACCTTTTAGAATGCTTAAGTTGGGGCTTTTAGTGTTCCCATCACCTGAGTAGTGTCCATTGTACCTGGCAGGTAAGTTTTTACCTCTCCCTCTACTTGATTTCCAAGGACCTTTACATCTCTTTGTGCCTGTGTGTGCCCATTGATTAGTTCCCAGTTATTAGAGAGTATGTGTGGTGTTTGTTTTTGCATTCCTGAGATAATTCACTTAGGACAATGGTCTACAGTTCCACCCAAGTTGCTGCAACAGGCATTATTTTATTACTGTTTATGGCTGCATAATACTCCATGGTGTGTGTGTGTATGTGCATGTGTGTGTATACATACATATACACACACACTACATGTTCTTAAGTGCTCTAATTTAGATATAGGGAAATGCACAGACACTAAGTACACAGCTCAAACCTGTGTATGCCATATCTCTTCACTCCAGGTACTCTAATATTTTCTCATATAAAAAAATTTCAAGCATCTTTGTTCCTCTTTGCAGGTGATCCCTGCGACTTCTTCCTCCCCCCCTACCTTGAGGAAGCTGATTTCTATAACAATTGCTTTGCTTTGACTATTATAGTGCTTCCTATAAATGGAATCATATAGGAGGTAGTTTTTGTGTCTAGATTTCTTTGTTTCCCATAATGTTTTTGAGATTCATCCATGTCGTGATACATTCGAAGTTTGCTCCGTTTTATTGTGGAGTAACAGACCATTATATAAATATATCACAACTTGTTTTTCCATTCTTTTGTTGATAGATGTTTGAGTGTTTCCCATTTGCTATGGTTTGCATGTGTGCCCTCCAAAATTGAAGTGCTGTCAACGTGATAATATTAAGAAGTGTGATGTTTAAGAGGTGGTTGGGCCATGAGGGCTCTTCCCTTGTGAGTGGGATTAAGGTCCTTATAAAAGATGCTTCATGCAGTATTTGGCTCTTTTGCCATGTCACCTGCTGCCATGTGAGAAGATAGCATTCCTCCCCTCTGGAGGATGCAGCAGCGAGGTGCCATCTTGGAAGCAGAGGGCAGCCCTCACCAGACAAGAGAACCTGTGCTGGTCTTGATCTTGGACTTCCAGAACTATAAGAAAATAAATTTCTGTTCTTTACAAATTACTCAGTTTCAGAGATTTTGTTATAGCAGCACAATAGACTAAGACGCCATTTTTGGTTATTGTGATTAAAGCTGCTATGAACATTCTTACCTTTTTAGGACATATGCTTTTATTTTTCTTGGTAAATACCGAGGAGTGGAATTGCTAGCTCGTAGGCTTGATATACATTTAACTTAAGAAGAAATAACCAAACTGTTTTTCTAAGTTGTTTTACCATTTTGTATTCCTACCAGCAATGTCTGAGAGTTCTAGTTGTTCCATGTTTTCTCTTACCATTGGTGTGGTAAGGGTCTTTAATTTTAGCCATTTTAATGAGTGTGTAGTGATGTCTCTGGCTTTAATTTGCATTTTTCTGCTGATGAATAACATTAATTACTTTTTTGTGTGCTTATTTGCCATTTATGTATCTTCCTTTGTGAAATTTCTGTTCAATTCTTTTGCCCATTTTTAAAATTAGTTTTCATTGTTGTAATTGTTGAGTTTTCACAGTTCTTTACCTATTCTGGTTACAAATTCCTGAAAGAAATATATTTTCCCTTGTATGTACCTTGCTTATTTGTTTTCTTAATAAAGTCTTTTGACAAACAGAAGTTTTAGTTTCCTCGGGCTAGTAACAAATCACCACACAGTTAGTCATGTAAAACAATAGAAACATATTCTCTTATAGCTCCGAAGGCCAGAAGTATGAAATCAAGGTGTTGGCAATGCTCCCTCTGAAGAATCCTTTCTCGCCTTTTTCTAGTTTCTGGTGTTTCCTGGCAATCCTTGGCATGCCGTGGCTTATAACTGCATTATTCCAATTTCTGCTTCTGTCTTCACATGGCCTTTCTCCCTCTGTGTGTCTATTCCTGTGTCTCTGGGTGTTCACCTGAGCTTCCTGATAAAAACATCAGTCATTGGCTTTATGGCCCAGATCAATCCAGTGTGATCTCACCTTAATTAATTCCAAATAGTGTTACATTCTGAAGTCCTAGGAGACATGGATTTTTGAAGGGACACTATTCAATCCAATGTACTTATTTATTTTCTTAATGAAGTCTTTTGATAAACAAAAGTCTTTCATTTTGATGAAATCCAATTTATCTATTTTTATTGATGCTTTCTGTCCTCTGTCTAATAAATCTTTGCCTATCCCTAATTCTCAAAGATATTCTCTTGTGATTTCTCCTAGAAGTTTTATGGTTTTTACCTTTTACATTGAGATCTATAATGCATTTTGAATTTATTTCTGTTTCTATGGTGTGAGATGGAATTCAAAGATGATTTTTTTCCTATATGCATATCCAATTGTTCCAGCATGGTTTTTTGAAAACATTATCCTTTGCCACTGAATTTCTTTGGTGCTTGTATCAAAATGTATTGAACATATAAAGATGCCTCTGTTCCTAGACTCTCTGAGTTCTTCTAACACCACACTATCCTGATTACTGTGAACTTAAAGTCTTGAAATTAGGGAGTGTAATTCCTCCAACTTCCTTCCTTCCTTCCTTCCTTCCTTCCTTCCTTCCTTCCTTCCTTCCTCCCTCCCTCCCTCCCTTCCTTCCTTCCTTTGTTCATTCCTTCTTTCCTTCCTTCCTTCCTTTCTCTCTCCCTTCCTCCCTCCTTCCTTTTTATTCCAGGTTGTTTTGGCTATTAGAGGCCCTTTGCATTCAATTTGATTTTGTTACCTTCCTTTGAAGAATGCTGAATTTTGTTTTGTTTTTTTCTGAAAGGCAGTCACTTTACTGGAAATTTATCTTTATTTTGTTCTGGCGTGGCATTAGGATTAGTTAAGGTGACTAGAGGAGCTAGAGTGGCTGTACTCCTCAGGCATGGTCTTTCTGGGATTGAACTGTCTGGCTATTCACTTGAATGCACATAATCCAATGTTTCCCAGCACTGTGTGACCCCTGGAATCTCCATTCAGCTCATAGCCCCCAGGAGCTGTTCACTGCCAACTGACTGCTAATGTGCCCGGAACACACACGACTTAGCCCTTGGCCAAACGTGGGAAATTCATAGAGTTCTTGGGGAACCCCATGCAGACACCTGGAGCTTCTTCTCTGCAGCTCTTTCTTTAGCCTCTACTCAATACACACTGCTGCTCTCTCTTTGCACTCCGTCCACTTTTCTGTGCCTCACAGTTTGAAAAAGGTCCCTAGGCAAAAAAGCCAGTGATCTCTCAAGGTTCACAGCCATGTGCTATATGATTTCTAATGCCTAAAAATAGTTGCTTTATATATTTTGCCTAGTTTTATAGTTTAATGTAGTGGAAGGAAAGTCTGAAAGCTATTACTCTATTATGGCTGGGACAGGAAATCTATGCTATCCTTTTGGGAAGAAAAATATAAATAAGATTACCAGTCAGTTAGATTCTTGAAGAAATGTGATATTTAAAGATTTGATCTATAGAAAGTTGAAACAAAATACATGATAAAGAAATAAGCCATGTGAAAAGGACCATGGGGTCCACTTAAAGAAGTTCAATTACTTCTGGTAATCAGGGAGATTGCAGCAATTTTGAAATGTCATACCATATAGCCTGCCAATTTTTGTTCTCTTCTATCTATTGTACTTTTAGCTAATAGATTTCTGAGGCATTGCCCAGTGTACAAGTGAGCATTGGTCTATTGAGTTTTAAACTATTGAATTTTAATAAAATTACTATGGTTTTCCCTTATAATAGGTCATAGAACAGTATTTTCAGAATATTAAAAATATCCAAGTTTAGACTTCTACCTGCCATAGTGTTTTGCAAAACTGCTTGTTATCTCCTCAAATTTAGACACATAAAGAACTGTCATAGAAAAACATTTTCAGCATTTTAAAATGCTGAAAATTTTCCATGTATTTGACCTATTTCTGCCTTGGAAAAAAGGAAAGAAAATGAATTGCTTCATATTCTATAGCACTTTTAATTGACAGTAAATTTGTTTTGAGTTAGAGAGCTATATTAAAACATGATTGACATTTCTGTTGGGCAGGAAATGCCTGTGTTTGATTTCTTACTTAGGGTTTGTTAAGAACAAATACAGTGTATATGTCCTATATTATGCCATTTTGAAAGGAAAAAAGAGCCTTGCTTAGATACGTGTTTCATACTGACTTTAAAGCAGTAGATACGTGTTTCATACTGACTCTGGGCCAGTTTGGATTTTGACTTTTTGGTTATGGAGAGATATTAACTACTTTAGAAAGGGCTACTATATGAAATATCTGGGAAGGTTTAGTTAGTGTAAGTGTGCTATATAAAACCTCTCTTAAAGGCAACAATTTTTTTTTTGTTGACTCTCATTATGTACCTAAATTATTTGTGTTATATTGTTCCTTAAATTTATATAAATGTAAAACAAAGTATAAATTCATTGCCTAATAACACATACTACTTTTAATTAAAAGCAAATTGGTAATTTACATACAAATAAATCTGTAAATAGAAAATAACATTAGTTTAATGTGGTGAATGATGTTTTTGCTGAAACCTAAAAAGAGTTGTTGCTTGCAACATAAACATGGTGGCAATTGCTATGATGCAGTTTCTTGCAAGCCAATTTATATACTGTTGGATGACTCAATTCTCCCATCACTTTCTTGTGAACACTGTAAAACCTTTCTTCTCATAGCATTCAATGATGTAACTTTCCTGTCTCTTGACCTGAAGCCATCATTTATATTATTTACAGATATCTTTTTGCATTTGTCTGTGATAATCAAAATAGTCAATAAAATTGGGGTCAATAAAATTATAAACTGCTTGATTGAGTTGGAATTTGGAAGTCATTTAGGTGCTGGTTTGATGAACCAATGAGGTAAGGATGGACATTCTAGGCAGAGGCATAGCATGTGCAAAGATAAGGGGAGTTCAAGAACTTGGTGCATTTGGAGGCTTGCAAGTGGTTGGTGTAGTTGGAACTCAGCACACATGTGGGAGAGTGGCCTGGGATGAGGTTGAAAGGGTAGTGACAATTAGCACTGAATTCTGAGAAACAGAATGGAAACTTGGCCTGAGGCATCTATCTTGCAAGTGTGCGCCATTGATCCTGGGAAGAACTGAGAAAGCGTAGGCTAAGCAGTACAACTGAGCACGACTGACATAAAAGCAATCCAAAGCTGTGTCTCCAGATGGCAGCCAGGTAGTGTTATCATGGGTGTGAAGAGCAGCATTCGTACGGTCTTTTTCACCATGATTATCGCCTTGACAGCTAACTTGAAGAAATGATAGTCCTTAGGTGAAAACTTCACTAAGTTGTGTTAGAAATTTGAAAAATGTTCTAATAGAGAAAAAAAGCTTGGAATTGGATTGTTACATGTATACATTTCATGCTGTTAATAGCATTTCTGCATAAAACTCAGGGTCCTTTTTGGAAAACATTTTTGTGGTTGTTATTCTTAGGATAGTACAGAATTTCCCTGGTTTTATATATGAGTGCCTATGTTCTTAATTAATATTAATGTACAGAAATCTTATGGATACTTAAAACACTGATCTAGGTCACTATTACAAATAATTCTTTTTATGAGTTCTATTGCATATGATTTGTATATACAGATCATTTTTATTTCTTCTAATACAGTTTTGGTTTTCTTTACTACCATTAAGTAACATAAAAACATAAATATAGACTGATTTTTCTAATTATGGCTATAATGCCTCATTTGTCTTTAAAAATTTTGTTTGGGGTTGCCAAAGTTACCAAGAGGCACATATATATTCTGCAGAAGTGTAATTAGTACAATGGTAGACAGTTGTCCTTCACAGAGAATATAAAGGAATGAGAAAAATTTTCAAATATCAGTGAGAACAGGAATGGTGTAGCATAAATTCACTCATGTGGCACAGATTGAGGCATGTGGGGGAGGTGTGGGAGATGCACAAAATTAACCCTCCTCATCACACTTTGTAAATTGCCATCTTGCAGTCATCAGGTCCTCCTCCTCCTCAGATGTTGAAGCTAGGATCCCAGACCAGCAGAAGAAAATTTCATAGTTCAACATATTCCCATTTAGTTGTGAATGCATTTACAATTATGGCTATTAAAAGCTGATGATGTGCATGTTGAAATTGCTGTTCATATCCATATCTTTTAGAGAAGTGTTCTACTGTTCCCATGATTTTTCTGCCACTCATCATGTAATAAAAATGTAAGTAGTTTAGTTCTGCTAGAAGAGCTACTGTAGACATGTCAGTTGACCTGGCATTGAGGGTTTGGCTACTTTTTCATTCACATTGTAATAATACACCAGTTTAAATACAAATTATCAAAATATGTGTGTGATATGTTAATTGGGCAGTTATCATGTGCCAAGCACTGTTTTAAGTGGTGGTTTACATATATATTAGTTCTGACAATGATCCTATATACTATTATTATTCTCATTTTATAGGTGGAAACTGCTGTGGTTTGCATATGGTTGGTTTGGCCCCTCCAACTCTCATGTTGAAATTTTATCCACAGTGCTGCAGGTGGGGCCTTTGTAGGTCTTGGGGACAGATCCCTCATGAGTGGCTTGGTGCCATCCTCTTGGTGATGAGTTCTCACTATTAGTTCCCATGAGAACTGATTGTTAGAAAAAGCTTGGCACCTCCCCCCACACCACTTCTTCCCTTTTGCCACGTGGTACCTGCTCCCCTTCACCTTCTGCCATGAGTGGAAGCTTCCCGAGGCCTTAACCAGATGCTGGGCACCAATTTTTTTGTACAGACTGCAGAACCGTGAAACAAGTAAACCTCTTTTCTTTATAAATTACCCAGCCTCAGGTATTTCTTTACAGCAATGCAAACAGACTAAAACATGAACTAAGCCAGCCAAGGCCCAGAGAAGTTAAATAACTTGATTAAGCTGGAAAATGATGGGACTGGCATAGAAATTCAGTATAAACTGGCTGCAGAGTTTATACATTTATTAAAAAATGCTTATTCAAGATGTAGGTACATTTATGCAGTGAAGGACCGATACTCACAGTTTGTATATTACCTAAATAATTCGTATTGACATTATTTGCAGAAACCATTTTTCACAATTGTTACACGTGAATAATAGCTGCTGGTTTTTTCAATATAGTCAACAATGTAAGTGCTCTCATTGACCTTTCAAGGCATCCTCTGTTGACATAATTTCAGACATCCTTTTTGTGCTTTTATGGAACACCGTGATACCAAATTTTGGTGCCATCATTTCTCAGTGGGGTTTATTACCTGTAATAAGGGACATTGTTTGTGCTACATCTTCTACATACTAAAAGACAGGTGGAAGGATTTGAAATTAAACCCCTTGGACTTTAGTTTCTAGATAAATTTTAAAAGCGAGAGAGGTAAGCTGTATGGATTGTGGTTTGCTTATGTTGTTATTAGAGTCCAGGCATCCGTGAAGTGCACTGGCAGCATTACAATTAAGGAACCCCCCCGTGCATGCAGGTTTCACAAAGACCATTTTACTTTTGGAGCTCACATCTTTAGGAAGCTATTCTCTAGTGATTTGTGCTTCTACTTTAAGATGATTTTAGAGAATTATAATAAAACTGGCACAATACAAATCTTTAATGCCACATAGAAATCAGAATTGATTTAATGTGGAAAATTTAATCCATTTTTTAGTTTGGTAAGGAACACTGCTGTTACGAAAAATGGGACCGAAAAATGAGGGCTTTAGCAATCAGAAAGCCAAAATGTAGTTCTGAGTCCTGCAAAGTGTATGGAAAAGTATATGGCAGATATGAATTAACTTAAAAAATTCCTTTAAATTTTTCTTCTGTAGTGTTTGGTTTCAAAGGTATCTATCCAGATGCGCATCTATGGTGACAGTTAGGGGAGATCATACTGGAAAGCTCTCAGCATGGTGCCTGGCTCTCACAATAAGCAGGCGCTAAATGCTGGCTGTCACATGCTTGTCCGGCTGCTGTAGCGTAGAGGTTAAGAGCACATTCTCTAGAGTTGTCTACCCGGGCGCAAGTCTGGAAAACCTAAGCAGTTGTTCTCAACTGGGGATAGTTTTGTGTCCCCCAGGAAACATTTGGCAATGTCTAGAGACATTTCAGATTGCCACAGTTAGGGGTGGGGTCCTACTGGCAGCCAGCGGTGCTGCTAAACATCACACATTACACGGAGCAGCTCCTCACAACAAAGAATTATCTGATCCAAAATGTGTATAGTGCGGAGCTTGAGGAACCCCGACTTAGAACAAGTGACTTTATCTCTCAGTAAAAGGACACTAATAATACCTACTTAGCCAATACAAAGAAGGCATTTCGGATACTGCCTCACATAGGAAACACTTAATGAGTGGCTGTCGTTATTTATTCAACAAATATTGGTAGAATGCTCACTGTGTGCCAGGCACTATCCTAGATACAAGGTATCCAGTGGATGCAAAAGAGCCCTGGTCCCTCCCTTGAGGGGTTTGATATTTATGACTGTAGAGTTTGCTGCAGAGGTGACCTCTGCTTCCTAGGGACAGCGGTATCTATCCCTCTTAGGGCTACCTCATGCTACATATGCCCCGTCCTCTCAAAGTACGACGTTCTTTCCTCATCTCTTTTAAAAAAATGTCTTCCAGACCTAGAATAATCTATAGTTTATCAAAAGTGCGTTATCAGCCCCAGCTTTCCCAACACACTCATCTGAACTTCAGCATCACAAACCCCTCACCCTGATCCATGTGCAGATACTGCCAGTATTTCCAAGCATTCGGGGAGGTCTCTTTCATGCCAATGGCGCTCCAGTTAGAGAGTCCTCGTTGCCCCACAACTTTCTCTCTTCCTTCTCCACTGGCTGTAGAAATCCCAGTTTTTCTTCATTGAGGCTGCGATCTCTGAGCTTTTTCTGTATCCTCCTCCCCTTATTCCTTCTGAACTGCCAGGAGCATCTCAGGCTTCTGCTTCTGATCCTATAGCCTAATATAGGCCAGGGAGGGAGAGTCTCCATTCCCTTTGCAGGTGCTGCTTAGAGAGGAAACATTCTTGATGTTCAAAGAGGGAAGTTTGAGTGTGGCTTCACCTAGAGGCCAAGCTATAAGTGACAGTCTGTGTCAGCAGTTCTAGGCTTGGGTGACTAAGGCCCTGTATGCCAACTATTCCCTGTTCCTGATCTAGTTCTGTCCAGAACAGAGAATACATTGGGACATCACCCCAGTAGTGTGGGAATAGAATTGGAATTCATTGTGCTAATGACTGGTGCTTGGTGTTCCTAAGAAAAGCCCTGTGCTGCTGCCTGCTGACTGAGTCATAGCTTTTCCGTATGTTCCACTCTGCTGGCCCAGTTCTTCTGCTTTGATTTCCTCGTAGCCCTGCAATTCTCTGAGTAACACAGTGTCTCTGAAAAGGCTGATCACACAACTATGATCTGTTCCTAACCACCTGTCTAGACTCCTTCTACTCCCCCCTTCCTCCCTCCCACATACCTTATGCTCCAGCAATATAAAATAACTGGGAGGCCGACGAATGTGCCGTCCTCCTTCAGTCCCCCATACTTTGCACATACTGCTTTCTCTGCTTGGATTTTTTAATTTGATTAATCCTGAGTTCACCTTTACCCTTTGACTCTTACATATTAAACTGCTTGTTCAGTCACTCCATCACTCTATCTTATCTTGGCTTCCAAATTCTTCCCTGTCCACCAAGTGTCAGGTGTTGCTGAATTCAGCCTATTGGATTCATGAAACCAAAATCTATTGGATTTAAATAAGCCACAGCATACTATAGTAGACTAAATTTTCTGAGGACCTAGACATCTTACACAATATTGCTTCTGTGTAAAAATGAAGGCTAAGGTCCTAAAAAGTGATCATTAAACAATGTTTTGGAACACAGACACATTTATAAATTGTAGATTGACTATAGTAAAAATGCATGTGTGTGTGTCTACATGTAAATATACCCACATATATATACACACACATATAGTTACATACTGTATTTATATCTTTATAAATCTATATGGTATTTATATCTTTACTGTATTTATTTATACTTTATAAAACAAGAGAAAAGAATGAAATAAATGGTAAAAATAAGAAAGCATAAGAAAAACAAAATTAGAATGTGTCCAGTGAGTGGATGTGAGATTGTACAGATAAGAGAGAGAAGGAATGGAAATGAGGGGTTATGGGACTGGATCAATGGATGTCAGTGTTTAAATAGGAAATATATTGTTAGAGTTTGGGCCTAATTTCATACATTAGAAATGAAAATTATTATTTCTTTCATATGTATATAATTCAGAGACATATCTAAATATGTTATTGAGGTAGAAATGCCCATTTTATCATCCAAATGCCAAAATGAACACAATTGTTTGGAAGTGAAATATGGACCAAAGAAGAAGAAATATATGACTTGAACTAGCACTCAGATAGGAAATGCTGGGATGGAAGAAAGCAGATTGTTTTAAACTCTTCTCAGACAATATGGTTTCAATAGGATTTTAAATCCTAACAACTTTTCTAACCTGGACTACTGAGACAGCTGGACCTGGTAATTAGTATGGGCTCTGCCTCCCAGGACCTCCCCATAAACCTTTGTGCAGGGTAAATTGTGTTTGCGTGTGAGATTATCAAGTATTGCCTAGGGCTGTGCTGCAAGTCCGGGGTTGTAAACCTTGCTTCAGTGGAGCATTAGGAGGGGAGCGGAGTAACTTATTCTTACACAGCAAGGCAGGCACCTTGTTTTATCTTCCAAGCCTTGGAAAGGAAAATTAATTGAATTCCATTCAACAAATATTTATTGAACCCTTTGTCTGTCTTGGGCTATAATTGCTGGTAGTTACTGGGGTAGAAGAGAAGTATAATATACAGTTCTTGTCTTTAAGGAGATAAAAATCAGTCTTTTTAAGAGTGTAAGGCTGGCATATAAAGCAATTAGACAAGAAACAGAGAAAGATGTAAGGAAGCACACAGTGCTACACTGAAAAACAATGAAAGTGTATAGTTAACAGAGCTGTGGACTATCATGAATGGAAGAGAACTGTCAAGAGGATGGGATGTGAGATGTTAAATCCTGATTGCAGTATAATTCCAGGATCATTTTGATGTCCAATTCTCCTCTGTTTTAGAATGTAAAATGTAGTGAAGAAGTTATCTGTAGACCATTTTGTAGAACATCCAACTTCTTGCCTGAATTATTTTTTAAAAATGGAATCTTACACAGCAAAAGAAAAAAAAAACAAAAAAAACAAAAGCAAGGACATTATTTGTTAAGTGTTCTGAACATTCTTTGTAGGTCAACTACCCCCAGAACTTATGATGGAATTGAGAGAAGACAATTTCAGTGCTTACATTTGGTTCTGGAAGGTTTTTCTGGGCATTTAATTAGTAATTATTTTCTCTGCTATTCTGGAAATTTGTAATATTTCTAAGAAGATACTCAAACCACAGTGCAACCATCTGAGGGGAAAGTTTTGTACCTGTCATTAATTTAGGTCTTCTATTATCCCTTTTTCTAGGAACATTCTCAGCTTAGAATGCTAGAAATGACTAAGTTCTTTTCATAAATGTAGGATCCTCATGTAGACTTGCCAGTCAATATCATCCGAGGGAAAAGGAGTCTTTTGGTCTTAATATATAACAATAAAACACGCAATTATAACTTTTCTAGTATGTGTTCTAATTTGGTTCATTGGGGTTATCATCTACCCCACCTTTTAAATCATAACATTAAAATAGATGGCAATGCCAAGAAATGTTGAAGGCAAAATAAATATGAAGCCTTTACTTAGTTACTTGGGTACACAACAATATGCTCTTTGTTATGAAAAGGCACGAAAGTAGGTGGCAAAGTCATCAATGAACAGGACAGCTACACTTAATTATTTTCTGCATGCAGATCACTGTGCTAAAAAGAATTACAAAATTGATTCCTGCACTTGGAAAGCATATCACATAATGAGAGTAGATAGGATACACCCCAGCATATATAAGCATATTGACATCGATGATGGAAACTGGTTAACAGGCTGTATTTACCTCTTTCCTTTTCTGCTTCCAAGCATCCAGTACTTGCTCTAACTAAGCCTCTTACCACATTATTTTGATCTTCTTTTCTAGACATAAATATAACCAACTAAAAAGATAAAATAATTTCTATTTAGGGGAAATTATATCTAAATCTGTTGCTTCCAGGGTTCAGTAAACTGTGGCCACATGGGCCAGATTTGGGGCCTGTTTTATCTGGCCCCTTGAACTAAAAATGGTTTTTACATTTTTAAAGGATTATAAGAAATAAATAAAAAAGGAATATGTGACAGAATTGTATGTGGCCTGCAAGGCCTAAAATATTTACTATCTGACCTTCTACAGAAAAAAATTTCTGACCCTTCTGATCCTTGTTTTAAAGAATGACACCCAGGGAAACATCTGAATAAGTCATAGGAAACTGGGAGAGATGTATTGTTTAGGGAGTAGGCTAAGCTCCTGTAATAAAGAGACCCAAAATGCAGTGCTCAAATAAGAAAGAAGTTTATTTCTTTCTCATGTAACAATTTAGAGATAGGCAGATGGTCCAGGGCTGATGGGCAGCTCTGCTACCTGAGGTTATTCAAGGACCCAGGTTCTGTCTATCTTCGAGATGCACAATGCCCTTGTCCTAACTGAGGAAGCTGGCTTATTACCACCATATCCCCATTCCAGTCGGAGGGAAAGGAATGTGGAGGGCAAACAGTCTCCTTTTTAATCATGAAGTCTGGATTGTAGCACCTATCATTTCTGCTCACTTCCCATTGGCTAGGGTTTAAGTTGCCTATTCACTGTAGTTGCAAAGGATGCTGGGGAATGTAGTTTCTAGCTGGGTAACCATGTGCTCAGATAAAAGTGGACAGTTTTATGATGAAAAGGAAAAAAAGAGTTATTGTGGCCGGGCGCGGTGGCTCACACCTGTAATCCTAGCACTCTGGGAGGCCGAGGCGGGCGGATCACTCAAGGTCAGGAGTTCGAAACCAGCCTGAGCAAGAGCGAGACCCCATCTCTACTAATAATAGAAAGAAATTAATTGGCCAACTAAATATATATAGAAAAAATTAGCCGGGCATGGTGGCACATGCCTGCAGTCCCAGCTA
>CAUYRT010100644.1:0-51796 GCA_963574885.1 Lepilemur ruficaudatus | reverse complement strand
AAGTAGCTGGGACTACAGGCATGTGCCACCATGCCCGGCTAATTTTTTCTATATATATTTAGTTGGCCAATTAATTTCTTTCTATTATTAGTAGAGACGGGGTCTCGCTCTTGCTCAGGTTGGTTTCAAACTCCTGACCTTGAGCAATCCGCCCGCCTCAGCCTCCCAGAGTGCTAGGATTACAGGCGTGAGCCACCGCTCCCGGCCTGCAGCGAGCTTTTGAGAGCCACGGGCCTCCGGCAGCCAGACGGGGTCAGAGGCCGCCTGCCCGAGTCCCAGGCACACGGGCCGGTTCCAGGGCCTCCTGCGGGCGGGGGAGTAATGCACGGCCTTGGCACTTGGTCGGCGTTGGCCTCCCAGGGCCTTGGTGTTGGGGAACTCCTCAGAGCCTCTCCGCGGGTGAGAGCCGCCACGCCTGTGCCCGGGAGAGGGGCTGCTCAGGGGCAGGAAGGACCTCGCCCTGACCCGACTCTGCCCGCGGTTCTTGGTGGCCTTGATCGTCCTGGCACTTGACCCTGGCCTGCGGAGGGGCCGTGGAAGGCGGATGAGGTTTTATGTGGCTTCATTGAAGTAACCCCACCTGTCTGGCTTTTCATCGCGATTTTGATGCCTTTGACTCAGGGCTCTGTCACCTCGCAGGTGCCGGGGCTCTGGGCAGAGGCAGCGGCAGGTCAGACCGGTGGGTCGAGCCGCGTGGGAGCAGCAGCAAAACAAACAGCCCGCAGCCAGCCCTGTGCTCCTCGCCCTGGTTTGGAAAGAGACGTTGGCTTCTTGCAACTGCAGCTGTCTGGGCGGTTCCTGAGCACCTGTTGGCGCCAGGCCCGGGAGGGGCAGAGGGGGAGGGTTGAAAGTAAGTCACAGGTACCTGAGCAGGGGAGGAGCTCATGGGGAGCTGCCCGACTGCCGGTTTCTGAGGGTTAGAGGGATACAGATGACTCTAGGTGCTGGGAAGAGGATGGAAAGTTCCCATTTGGCTGGAGTGATCTGAGAGGACTTCCTGCAGGAGGTGGTGCTTGAAGCAGATTCTGAAGAGTTGGTGGGTTTTGAAAGGGGAAGACAAAGGGAAGTGGGAAGAGGGGAGAGGTTTTCATCTCGGTGTGCCACAGACTGGGTGGTGACCTCCACCGACCCGGAATCTTGCTAAAGGGCAGGTTCTGGTTCGGTGGGTCTGAGGGCGTCTAACCGGCCCAGTGGGAACTTTCCCTCCCTGGGGCTCGTGGAGCCACATGCGCCCTTCCCAGGCCCAGAAGCCGCACGGAGAGTCACCGGGGGCTGGACCTGCACTTCCTAATGTGGTAGCCATGGCCCTAAAATTAAAAACAAAGCTTCAGTTTCTCAGCCTCATTGTGAGTGCTCTACTGGACAGCGCACAGAGACATTTCCATCATCACAGAAAGTTCTCTCGGCCACAAACGGAAGGTTGGGCCTGTGACCCTCAGAGGGATGCCGGCAAGGGCTGGGGACAGTCACCGGGTCTTCTCCGGGAGGCTCTCCGGACCGGGGGGCTCTGTGCTGTGTTTGGGGCCACAGGGACCTGGAGGAGGGACCCAGCCGACCTCTGGACGTCAGGCACAGGGGGGACTGAGGCGCGGGGACAGGGGACCACTGTGGCGGTGGTCAGGCTGGAGGGACGTCCTGGGGGGGGCAAGGAGGGACTCGTTTGGGTCTGAGCGACGGTGGCGGTGCCTGTCTATGAAATGGGGAAGTGAGCGGGGTAGGCGCAAAAACCACCGAGTGACAGTTTCGTGGAGGAAGGAGTGGTTTCCCCTGTCACGTGGCACTGGATGTGGGGACCAGGTGGACCCGGAGAGCAACAATCTTAGTGCCTAGCGGCACGCACACCCCTGCCCTGGGCAGTGCCGGCGCACCGGGCCTCACCCCTCTTCCAGAGCAGGTCAGTGGTGATGCGCCCAGGATCGCAGGTGGGACACAGGCTGTCCTGGAACCCGCCCCTCTTCCCCGGGTCTCTGAGGGCTCCCCCTGCCCCGGAGGTCCCTGCTGCTACCGGCCTCAGTGGCGCCTTCCCGGTGCTAGAGCAGGGGACCCGTGAGATGTCAGGGTGCTTTCCGGAATGGGTGTGGGGCCCCACTGGAAGGAAGAGCCCACTCGGAGAGTCCGCAGGAGACACTCAGAGCGTCCCGAGAGAGAGGAGCCAGACACACAAAGGCCTAGAAGTCCAGGGAACTCGGGCCTGGGAGGAGGAGGTTTTGATTGCGTTAGAGAGAGGGTCGTTCTCGGTACAGCGGAGTCTGCTTCTGGGGACACCTGAAATCCGAGGCGAGGACTTTAAGGGGCTTCCCGTGGCTTGATTCATCCAACCCTCCCCACCTGTGTCAGACAGGAAGTGTCACCACTGGGCCCCATTTACTGAGGAGGAGACTTAGACACAGAGAGGTCAAGTGACTTGCCCAAGGTCACACAGCTAATAAGAGGTGGAGCCGGGGTTTGAACCTTGACGTTTCAATCCCAGAGGCAGCTCTGAGACTCCTGTTTCCAGCCTCTCAGTTAACCCTCCACCCCAGGATCATGGCACAGAGCTGCGTGGAGCACAGGGGCAAGAGCCCCACCCCAGAGTGACAGCTCCCGCCCAGCGTGTGACGTCACCCCTAGCTGTGACACCTCACTTGCAGGTCCTTTCACCTCCTGGAGTCCCAGTTGTTTTTTTCCCCTCGATGACTGAGATAATAATTCACGCAGGGTAAGAGTCGCCCTTCCGAGTGTGCGATTCGGCACATTAAATCACACTGATACATTCACAAAGTTAGAGAACCCGCATTGCTGTCTAGTTCCGGAGCATTTTCTTTTTATGCCCAAGAGAAACCCCCCCATTAGCAGTCACTGCCGTTGTCCCCCCCCCAGGCGCTGGCAGCCACCACTCTGCTTTCTGTCTCCATGGATCTGCCGCCGGGGATGTTTCATACAAATGGAGCCACATGCCACGTGGCCTGTGTGTCCGGTTTCTTGCGCTGAGCGTCACGTGTCAAGGTTCATCTGTGTCGTAACGTGTCCGGGTGCTCCATGCCTTTGTACAGCCAACTAACGCTCCTCTGTGTGGACCGGCCACGTTTTGTTGATCCATTCATCTGTGGCCGACATTTGGGTTGCTTCCACTTTTGGCTGTTGTGAATAATGCCGTCATGAACATACGTGTACCCGTTTTTGTGGGGACGTATGTTTTCTTGTGGGCGTGTTCCTAGAGTGGAATTGCTGGATCCTGTGGCAACTCTATGCTTAACCTCTTGCCTGAGTGTTTCCCTGGGCCTTGGTTTTCCCAGCTGTAAAATGGAGCCGTGTCTTGGGGACCTGCTGTTTTATCTGTAGCAAGTACCATTTTATTTGTAAATTCTTAAGGAGCTGAATGGTGACTTTCGTTGCTGCTGTTGATAGTGACACCAGGGCCATCAGAGTGGGTGGCCAGCAGGTGCCCTGGCCTCTGCCAGTCTGTGCCCAGGACGCCTTTCCCCTGCTCTGGCCACTGGTTGCTCAGACTGGACTCACTGTGAAGTGAGCATCCTCCGTGTGTTTCAGGGGAACTTCCTAGGAATTCAGGAGAAATTTCTCCGAAGCTGAATTCCTTAGAAAAAGAGACCAGGGCTTTGGGTAACAGCTGTCATCTTCCCTGGGTGGGAATCACAGGAGAATATGGGTACCTGGGAGACATCTGTCAGCTCAGCCTCTGGGGGCCTGGCTTGGGAGCGGTCCACTCCCCCCATGCGGTGGGCGCCGGGCCTCCCGCCTGGCTCTCGCGAGCAGCCCCCGAAGCCGAAGTTGTTGTTGGAGGGGGTCCAACTGGTGCAGAGCTGGCTTGGCCCAGCGCTCTTGTGGGAGAGAAAGGAAGCTATTGAGGGCCGTGGAAGTTGTAAACTGGATAAATGACCCTCCGTCGCAGGCACCCAGAGTGCTTTTCTGCGGCTTTGCAGTGAGAAGCCAGCCTGGGATAATCCCAGTGTCCATTATCGGGCTGCAGCCTAGAGTGGGCAAGTGAGTTGCCTGGGGTCACGCAGCAAGTTGGGGGCCTGGCTAGGTGGGCTCTTCCTGACACCAGGCTGAGCCTTTCAGCAGCTCCCAAAGCCACCCTGCCCTCTGACATGACCTCTGCTATCCCATTAAAGCCTGAGGCTTAATCCCTGTGCGTCAGCAGTGGCTGAACTCCACGAGGCCTCTTCACAAGGCCCCGGGGTCAGGAGGCCGCAGCAGTGACCTTACAGAAGAGATGCAGAAGTCACACGCTTCCCTCCCTGGTCCCTCTGCCCTGCCCCCGAGGACAGCCGGGTCATGATGCCAAGGGGCCGAGAGGGCACAGGTCTGGAATGTGGCACGTGTTTTTTCTGGAAGGCACAATGCCAGTGCGCCTGCTTTGAGCTCTGCTGAAATTGGGGTGGGCTTTTCCTGTGCTTCAGGCCCCCTGCGTCTCCCCCTCCCAGCTCCAGCCAGGTGACAGCCAGCCAGGCCCCCTGTCCCCTGCCCTGGGCCCCGGCAGCGGGGCTTCTTGCTATAGGCTGCCAGGTTATCTGTCCGGGTCGGCTCCACTGGCAGGCAGGGAATTTAACCCCCCGCCCCCCTTTTTAGATGGAGCGAGCTTGTCTTCGCACCCTCCTGACAAGGCCGGTGGCCCCCCTGCCCTGCCAGCAGCTTGCTTAAAAGGTTAATCCCCTCGCTGCTGGTCGCGCCCCTCCCCCGCCCCCGGCTTTTACGCTCCAGTTAATTAAATGTGGCTGCCTATTGTCAGAAGACAAAGTTGGATATTTATTGCACCTTGGTGCTACAGAATGTCAGAGGCGCGCACAGTTGGAAGAAATACTGGCAGCGGCTGAGGCCGAGCATATGTCCACAGGGCTGGGGCGGGCAGGTCGCAGCCACTTCGGCAACCCGCGGCCCTTCCAGCTCCGGCTGCGGCTAACTGCTTGCCCGAGAGGCCGCGTTGACCGGGGAGTTCTGGCAGAATCGCTGGGAGATCTATTATCCGGCATAAACATCCTGGTTCCGGAGGTTATTTCACTGGAAGGAATTGAAGATGCTGTTACAAGACACACAGACCCTCCTCGCCTCGCCCTGGGGCCGTGTTCCCCGTTCCCTCCCCGTGGCTTGTTCCCTGTGGCCGGCTTCCCTCTCCACTGCCCTTGCTTCTGGCCTCCTCCTTGGGCTTTTAGGTTTTATTTTTATTTTTTCGCTTGGGCACCACAAAAGCACACGGCTAATTGCGGTTATTTTTTTCGTTGGGGGAGCGAATATGGATGTGTTCCTTTTATAGGGTTTTTTTTTCTCCCCCTTAATAATAATGCTTTAAAGATGTTTGACATCTGTAACCAACAGCTGGCATCCTGTTATGGAAGAATGTCCTTTTATTTCAAAGCAGGTTGAACTGTCATTAATAGTATAATTAGGTGATTATCACTATATAGCAGAAAACTGCTTAATTGTAGAGATCGCTTTTCTAGGATTCCAGTCTTTTTATGGTTATATTTGTTTTAGCTGTTTGAATTTTCATTATATTTTGGCATTTGGTGTGTTGCCTCATTTTTTTTTCTTTTCTTTTTTTTTTTTCCCTTCCTGTTTTTTAATGTGTCTGACAGCTGTCTTCGGGAGCATTTGCTCCTGAAGATGCTCCTGGTATTACAGCAGCAGCAAAGGAGCATTACCTGGGAGAGGTTTCTTATCGTAGGGCCCTGGTTAACCCATTCCGTGCCAGGTCGAGTCCCGCAGGAGCAGGGCCAGGAATGCCAGGTGTGCTCTGATTTATCTGATGTCTCCGTGGATAATAGTATGAAATTAGACATTTAACCCTGGAGCCAAGGTTGTCTGTTAAGAGGCCACTTTTACAATGCAATTTATTTTTATGGTGCCTCCTTAATACACAGTATTACCAAATGCTTCTGAGTCACTTGGATTCCAGAGGGAAAGGCACATTTAAAGGGATGTGGTCTCCAATGTAACTGGAATTTGAAAATAAATGAGTTTTACAGAATCTAAGAGGAAGAAGCAGTTTGTCTCTTTAAGGACTTTGAATGAAGCTAGAGGGGGGCTTGGCTTTTAAAAGCAGACGGAAGCCAAATGCTGCCCCTTCCCCTGTAGTCTTGGGAGCCTGGACACCCCCTTTCCGGTGGCTGGTTCCTGCTCGAGGCCTGGACCCTGGACCAGCTGCTTAGCCCCCCAGTGGCAGAAGCGCAGCTGGGTGTGCAGAGTCCCAGCCCCCACGCAGGCCGTGCGGGAAGCTGGCGCTAGGTTAGCTGGTGTCTGGGAAGGTACCTCTGTGTCCTCCTCTTGATTATCCTCCAGCCTCCTGGGGGATGTTGTCCCCAGACATTTTCTGTCCAGAGACTGAGCCCTCCCAAGAGCACAGGGGTATGTCCTGGGTACTATGGGACATTTTTTTCTGAAGGGTTGTCAATCCCCCTGATGTGGAGTTTGAGAAGCCCTGTTCCTTCCCAAGGGGTCCAGGGAGGATTGCAGTTTGGGTTCCAGGCGTGCTTGGCAGCTGACATCCTGGTGTGACCTGTGAACACTGTGCTTCCATCTTGCTTTGTCACCGCAAAACCCAAGGGGAGACGTACGTTGGGGTCCCTGTGTTGTCACTGGGCCATCACAGCAGCCCCTACCCCATTTGCAGCGAGAGCTGGCAGGTCCTTCCCTGACTGCAGGCCCTGTCTGGGGGCTTCGGGCCACCCTACCTCAATTGTCACAGACGAGGAGCTGAGGTCCTGGGGGTGTGGTGGCCTGTCCCCAGGCGTCCTGCTAGGAGCAGGTGCAGGTCTTCTCCTCTGGGCTTCTCTCTATGGTGGGTAAGGTCCTTGAAGTTGGGGTCCCAGAACGCAGAGGTGCCAGGCCTGCCCAGTGTTGAGTGCCCCAAGGAGGAGGGGAGGAGGTCCCAATCCTCTGGGAGAAGTGGGGTGTGTGTGTTCCAGGCACTTTCATTTTTATCTGTTGTCACCGTGAGGGTTGTGGAGGGAGCGATTCAGAGCCAGGGAGAGCAGCTCTGCTGTGCCAAGGCCACCACCCCCAGCTGAGCAGCTGGGGCACCTCTGTTTCAAATAGCCCCAGAGAGTCCCCCAGCCTGGGCTCATCCCCCCTCCCCGCCCCAGGAGGCAGCTGTGATTGTCCCCATCCACAGAGGAGGGAACAAAGCCCCAGAGGGGCAGAGTCATCTGCCTGGGGTGTGAGCATGGCACAGAGGTCGAGGGTCACCCAGCAAGCCCCGATCACCCACTTCCAGTGGTGACACCCTTCAGAAGGCAGTGCCGTCTTTGACTCTGGCATTGAAAGGTGTTTCCACCTTTGCCCAGGAGTTTCAGGGAGAAGCCGGGGTCTCCCCTCCACCCCAGCAGAGATAAAGGCCCGGATTCCAGTTTCTCCTTCTTGCCACAGCTTGCCAGGGGCTGCAGCTCTCTGCATGTGTCAGCCTCGCCAAGGCGGATCAGCAGCCTAGGGGCCAACTCCCAATGGTCAGGCCCTTTGCAGAGCCTGGGGTTGCCGCCCTGCTGTGTGGCTCTAGGCAAGCCCCTGCTCCTCTCTGAGCCTCTCTTGCTTAGCTGCCAGCCACTTGGCTCTGGGAGGCTGCTGGCCTTTGTTCTCCCTCGGGAGGCCGGTGAAAGGCCTGCAGTTCTGCTTCTCCAGATGAGCGCTGGCCCCTCCCAGCTCCCCGCACTGGCTGGCACCAGCAGGCTGAAGGTGATTGGCAGGGCCTCTGCCCGGGACTGCCTGGGCCGCCCAGATATTGTGTGTTGCCACCTGGGAGGGCGGCGCCAGGACAGCTGCTTGCTGTGCAGCTGTCCCTGGATTTTATGGCTGGAGGGATAAATAACCCCCTAATGAGGTTTTTCACCTTAATGCCATTGATAACGTTGGCAGCTGGGTGGGAACTCTGGGCCACAGATGCCTCGGCTCCTGGAATGACAGGCAGAGGCACAGGCCACTGGGGCTTTTGTCCCTCCTTGCCAAGCGACGTCGGCTGGTGCTCATTTCACAGATGTGGCAACTGAGGCTCCTGCTCCGTCACACACATGGCCCTTTGCTGACATTCTCTTGTTCTGTGTGACGAGTATGTGGTAGCTGTCGGTGCTGTGTGTATCTTGCAGGGAGAAATAGAGGCTTAAAGGGCTAAGCACTTGTCCAGAGTCCTACGGCCAGGAAGCGGTAGAAGTAGGATTCGAACACAAGGGCAGGCCGAGTGGTCCTTAGGTCCTGTGGCTGCCTGCTGAAAACCCTCCTTAGAGCAACAGCCAAGCTTCTCTGCAGCTGCCATTCATGGTCCTACCTCGGGGCCTTTGCACATCCTGCCCTTTGCTCAGTCAGGCCTCTGCTCAAACGCTACCCACTTCCGGAGGCTCTCTGCCCACTGTGCACCCTGGTCTCACCCGCCCTGTTTCTGTCAGATGTGCAGCACCTGACCCGCATCTTTTTGGGGTGTTTTATTATGTGTCTCAAACTGGACTGTAAGCTCCCCCAGATCAGAGAGAGATCTGGTTTGTCTTGTTCTCCGTGGCATCCTAACACTAACAGAGTTTCAGGCAACAGCAGGCGCTCAATAAATGTTAGTTGGATGCCTTCTGCCTTTATCCTAAAGTAGCCTAAACAGAACTTGGTGGGAGAGTAGGAGGGACCCTCAATGGTGTCAGCTTGGAGCCTCTGGGCTTAGATGAACCAGAGGGGGTTGGGGGCGTGGCTTGGGTGATGGGGAGGATCCTCCCCCTGGGGCGTGGCTTGGGTGGAGAGGACCCTCCCCTCTGGGTGGGGCTTGGGGGGGTGGAGCGGCCCCTCCCTGGAGGCGGGGCTTCTCCCTGGAGGATGGAAATAGGGTTTTTGCAAAAACTAACCCACCCACTTTTGAAATGCTGGCTGTGGCCTGCTCGGGTCATGGCAGACACAGCAGCGCTTTGTGTCCTTGGAATCCCTCTGCAGCCAACTTGGGGAGGACTTTTTGTGTTGTAAATTTCTGCAGTGTAATTATGTCTTAATGTATGGTAATCCGGCCTGGCCCTGTTGCTGGGCAGCCTGTGTCTGCCGTGGCCGCGGGCTGGGGACTGCATGGGCAGGGCAGACGGGTCAAAGAGACGCGTCCTAGAGATCCCAGGACAGTAGAGTGGCTGCCGAGGGGCCTGGAGTTTGGGGGAGTTCGCCAGGCTTGGCGGACCCGCTAAGTGTTGGTGTTCCTGCGCGGTGGATTCCCCCAAGGCCTCAGCACTGGGCCAGGGTTCCTGTTGGGCTTCTTTTGGGTCTGGGCCAGGAAGGGAGCCACAGAACTACCAGGTCTTAGATCAGAACTGGGCCTGAAAGATCATCCAGGCTCTGCTCGAAATACCTCCGTGGATGGGGAGCTCGTCTATTGAGCGCTGACTGTGCGGGAGGCACTGCTCTAGGCACCGGAGAGCCGTCTCTAAGTCTCTGAGCGTCTGGACCTGACGTGGTGGGGGTGGTAAGATACATGTGTGGGCTGCAGAGCAAGACACACAGGGAAGGGGCTGGGTGGGGCTGAGGGGTGAGTGGGGTTTCCCATGGGCTGGCCAGAGAAGCCTCTTCGAGAAAACCCCTGATGGAAGTGAGGAAGCCGGCCAGGCAGATATCTAGGGGACGAGCAGGCCATGTACTGGGAACAGGAAGTGCAAAGGCCGTGCGGCTAGAACTTGGCTTCTGGACTGAGCTGCTCTAAGTGTTCATTCTGTCGCTGTCTGTCGGGCTCCTGGGGGCAGCCAGGAGGCAAAGAAGAGCAAACAGAGGCTGTGGGCTTCCAGTCTGGCAGCTGAGAAGCACACGGTGAGAGGGGAGAAGAGCGAGTTCAGAGCATGAGAGTGAGCAAGGTGCACTGGTGGGGACACTGCCCGAGATGCAAGAGGCCTCGGCCAGCTGCCGGGGAGCCCTGAAAGCCGGGCAGCACTGAACCCCAGAAAAGGAGCAGGGGCTGGTCTTCATCTGCCTCCTGTGAAACTTGGCTCCTTCCTGCAACTGAGCCCCTCAGACCTGGTCTGGCCCCCTCTGTCCTTAGTCAGGGGGACACATGTAGCCCCAGTTGACTCATGCCCCAGAGATGCCCAGAGAGGCTCAGGTCTCTTGCTGGGTCACACAGCCTGGGGTGGTGGCTAACGTCTGTCTGGGGTCTCTGTTACAGACCGAATGCTTGTGTCCCCCAGACTCACTCCAGTGTGGCAGCATTTGGAGATGGAGCCTCTAAAGAAGTAATTAAGGTTAAATGAGGTCCTAAGGGTGGGCTTCTGACCCGATAGCATTAGTGTCCTTATCAGAGGAGACCCCAGAGAGCTGCTGTGTCTACCGCGTGAACGCACAGGGAAGGTGGCCACCCGCAGCCCAAGGCGGGAGCCCTCCCCCAGAAACTGTCCCTACCAGCACCTTGATCTTGGCCCAGTAGTCTCCAGAACTGTGAGAAAGTGAATTTCTGTGGTCTAGGCCGCAGCCTGAGCAGAGGAGTGGAGTCGCTGAGGCCCCAGACGCAACCCCTGGGCGTTATTTTCTTGTCCTGGCAGGCGGTGTGTGGAGCACGTGGGCGGGTGGCTTCTTTTGCCTCCCTGAAAGACCAGGCCCTGGGCTTGACTCAGAGGATGGTCTTAATAAGGCTTCGGTAAAGCCGTTGGCGGGGGGCAGAGGGGGTTGCAGGGGGGCTCCCCTTCTCCAGTGGGGAGCTGCAGCAGGGAGGGGCTGGTGAAGGAAGCTCCCTGAGAGAGGGGGAGCCCCTCTCTTGGACAGACTTGAATTGAATGGATGGTGTCCCCATGCAGGTGGCTGACGGTCTGGAATGCCGAGCTGCGACCTGGGTGGGGATGGTCGGGGAAGAAGCCTTCCTCTTTGCTGAGTCTGATGGGACAGGCATGCGTGGAAGCCAGAGTGAACCTTGGGGCGGGGGTGGGCCTTTTAGGATCAGGATTTGGGGCAGCTGAGGAAGCGGGGTGCCAGGCCTGCTCCTGTTTCTAGAGAGGGGTTCACGGGCATCCTCGTGGAGAGGGATCCCAAGGCAGGACCCCAGAGAGCCTGGTCCTCCGTGCTCGTCCCTCCCGTGGCAGTTCAGTCCGTGTGTGCGGGTGCGCACGCGTGTGTGCACATGGGCAGGCGTGCAGTGGGAACTGAGCCTTGTCTCCTGCGTCTGATCCCAGGGCCCGAACGGTGCGTGCATTTTGGCTGGCGGCACCTCACCTGCAGTTGCCTGGAACTTTTTGCCCTCAGAGTGACTCAGGCTGACCTCTCACCCCCTGCCACCTCCTCCCAGCTCGCCTCTCCTACAGGCAGACGAAGGGAATCTGGCCTCCCAGGGCTGCAGGATTCCCCTGCTGAAGTTCCAGCTGCTTCTGAATCTCATGGGATTAAAAAAATATATATAAACGCATTCTTTGACTTATGGGGGATAAAATACAGATTCCCCCCCCCGCCCCCGCCCCTGCCAACCAGCAAGTCCCATTCACAGGATCTGGAGCAGGGCCTGGGGGTCTGCGTTTTCCCAAGCCCCCGCCCCAGGTGGGTGACCAGCCAGAGGGGGATGCCTGGGGCAGAAGGGGCTGCCCAGGGCAGAGAGGGCGCTGGCCTTGGGGGAACCGGCCCAGCCCTCCTCGCAGGGGCGGCGGGAAGGAGACACAGCCGCTTCCTCAGGAGCCCTGGTGTCATCTCACTTAAGACTCCCAGCCTGGCAAATAGAAGAGACACACTTAGCACCCGAGCGGGGCTCTGAAAACATTGCCCCTCCTCCCTCCTGAGGTGTCACCCCCCCTCCTCCAGATTCATGCGTCTCTGCCAGAACGTGCCAGTATTCAGTGTGACCTTGGATCCTCCACGCCTTCGGGTGGTGGCACTCCCGCTGCAAGAGTTGGCTGGAGTTCCCGGGGGATGGGGAAGCCCCCTGTGCTGGGCTCCTGGGCGTGCCATGTGCAGGAAAAGGGGGTGCTGTGCCCGGAGCCTCTTTGGGGACCGGCCAGAGCGTGGTCACTTGGCCCCAGCATCACCTGGGAGCACCCCGTCGGCGAAGGGAGGAGCGCTGCCTGGCCTTCAGGGCGCCCCCTGCCGCGCAGTGGCACCCCCTCGTAGCCCGCCTGGGGCGCCCTGAGCTGAGGCCTCCCCGGGTTGATAAATTGAGCTTCTGTTCTGCATGGCTCAGGGCGCCGGGGTGGGGATGGGGCCGTCCTGCGCAGCCCCCTCCTCGCCTCTTAATGCCTTTTCGCCCCCAGAGCCCGTCTGCGCAGCCTGCGGTTGGTCGGCCGCCTTGTCGTTTAGCTGTTCCGAGCCAGCGATCGGGAGGCGGCACAAACTGTGGCATTTGCTGAGCGTAAAAATTCAATTAATTCCAGAAGGCAGATTAAATATAAGTGAGTTTTAATAATTTGCTGTAAAGTTGGAGGATTACTGTGGGCGCGGGGAGGGAAGCCACACTTGCGTGCTGGAGTGGGTTGGCGCAGTCCTGGGGACGCCAGCCAGGGCGGCTTCCTGGAGCCTGCTCATTCCTCCCAGCGGGGTGTGCCCCCGGCTCTCTGGTGGCCACCTTCCTGCCAGGGCCGGCGTCCCCGGGGGTCTGCAGCTGGAATCCAGAGGCAACGGCAGCTCCGCGGTTCTCAACTGCGTTTCCTTCTCAGATCTTCAGCGCGTGGACATGGCAGCCCTGGCCTGCATTCCCTGAACTCCCCTTTCTCTGCCTGCTTCCAGGGTCCCCCACAGTGACAGCCTCCAGGTCTAGGCCCAGGGTGGTTTTGACGTCAGAACTTTTTAGAGGCTGGACGAGGTGGCTCACGCCTGTAATCCTAGCACTCTGGGAGGCCGAGGCGGGAGGATCGCTCAAGGTCAGGCATTCCAAACCAGCCTGAGAAGAACAAGACCCCGTCTCTACTAAAAATAGAAACAAATCAATTGGCCAACTGAAATATATAGAAAAAATTAGCCAGGCATGGTGGCGCATGCCTGTAGTCTCAGCTACTTGGGAGGCTGAGACAGGAGGATTGCTTGAGCCCAAGAGTGTGAGGTTGCTGTGAGCTAGGCTGATGCCACGGCACTCTAGCCCAGGCAACAAGAGTGAGACTCTGTCTCAAAAAAAAAAAAAAACGAACTTTTTAGAAAGCAAAGCGACAGCAAGGGTAGGGCGTGAGACTCGGATTCCAAGGCTCTGGCCCGCTAGGACCCCTGAACACACACTCACACTCACCCTCAGGCAGCCACAGGGGCAGTGTTCTCCCAGCACTGTCCCTTACTGAGTCCCCCGTGATTCAGATGCATCTGAGAGCCAGGGGGCTTTTCATGCCTGCCCTTTTGTCTTCTCCCACTGCCCAAATGCAAAAAAAAAAAAAAAACAAAAAAAACAAAAGAGGAGGCCTGACCTGCCCCCCACCCTCCTCCTGACATGCCACTGGAGAGGAGGCCTGACCCAGAAAAGGCAATTGGCAGGGTGGGAGGCTGTCTGGAGCCTGCCTCCCCGCGGCCTCTGCTCCGGGGGAGGGGAGGGAGAGAGAGGAGGCAGGCAGCTTTTATGTGAAGACGGTGATGGTCCAGTGAGTACAAAACGCTGTTTCAAAGCCAGCGTTCATCACCACCACTTCCCACTGTGATCTCCATAGATTTCTTTGTCTCCTTCAATTGGCCCTAATTATGGAGCTGGAGGCTGCCTGATCAGTTTCATTCTTGTCATGAAATCCTGAGGGCACGCATGGGGACGGGGACACAGGCTCGCCAGCTGCACGCCCGCAGCCCGGCCCCAGGTCTTTGTGTGCGTGCGTGCCTGTGCGTGTGCCCCCGGCCCTCTGCGTGTGCCCCGAGATGCCTGGCTGGTCCGGGGCCCCCGGCTCCCCTCTCTCTGGGCGGGAGGGAGTTCCCAGTGGGCCTCCCAGCTGAGAACTGGCTAGCCGGGCTGTGCATATGGTGAGCAGGCTGGGATGCTGGCTACCGCCACGATGAACACCTGCAAAGATGAAAGCCACAGCCAAGCGTAGCACGCCCCGCCTTCCCTCCACGCCGCCTCTAATGCCCTAATTATGCCGTGTTTGTTTCAGTAATTTACACTCTCCGGGTACTGATCCATCAATAATGAATGTATTACCTGTCTCGGGTAAGGTTTGGGAGATCCAGGATGCTGCTTTGAAAACGCCTGCGCAAGCGGGAGGCCGGGAGGCAGCGCGGTCCCCCAGCCCCCGCCCTCCCTCTTTCTCAGATGGCAGCCTGCTTGGCAGGAGCCGTCGGAGGCTGGTGCTTGGTACTGTTTTCCGTTCCCTCTTCGCTTCATGCCTTTTTAATATTTAAAGCCATCATTGGGCTGAGCGATAAAATTCTTTCAAATCAAATTTTATCCTCCCGGTCTCGTGCTCTGGCTTCCCTCTGGCCGGAAAAGTTGGTGGGAGCAGCAGCGCGGCCAAGCCGGGGTGCGGGGGCTGTGCTGCTGGAACGAGGCTCTTGCCAGCACGGAGGCTGCCAGGGCCCCTGCCCTTGCCCTCCCACCCCCAGCCGCTGCAGCCTCCTGGGTTCTGCGTGGTCCGGGTGGTCACGGTTGCCCGGGGAAGCCCACAGACCCAGCCTTCCAATGCCAAATGCAGCTTGCACAAGGGCTGGAGCAAACCTTTTGCTGACGGGGAAGAAAAGTTGCTGGGACATTTTTATTTATTTATTTATTTTTTTGGAGACAGAGTCTCACTCTGTTGCCCGGGCTAGAGTGCTGTGGTGTCGGCCTAGCTCACAGGAACCTCAAACTCCTGGGCTCAAGCGATCCTCCTGCCTCAGCCTCCCGAGGAGCTGGGACTACAGGCATGCGCCACCATGCCCGGCTAATTTTTTCTATGTATTTTTAGTTTTCCAGTTAATTTCTTTCTATTTTTAGTAGAGACGGGGTCTCGCTCTTGCTCAGGCTGGTCTCCGACTCCTGACCTTGAGCGATCCGCCTGCTTCGGCCTCCCAGAGTGCTAGGATCACATGGGTGAGCCACCGGCCAGGCCCTAGGACATTTTTTAAAGGGTGAAAAAAAAGGCAGATCAGCTGCTGAGCCGTTCCCGCTCTCCACCTGCTGTTGTCTCAGGAGCGGCTGCAGAGGACAGGACAATATAAATGTGCTTGGCCTCCAGACACCTGTCTGCAGCTCTGCCTGAGCCACATGTCACCGCATCCAGGATCCAGAGGTTTCTGCTGTTGGTGCCCAAGGGCTGCGGATGGCTCCAAGCTCTGCTCCCAGAAGGGCCCCGTCCCAGGCTGCCTTGGGCTCTCCTTCTCTCTTCCCCTTTTTGGTGGCCCTCCTGTGGCAGCTGAGGTGGCATTTTTAGGGTACCCAGGCGTGGACCCCGAGCTTGGAGGCCCGTGACCTGACACACTGTCAGAGTGCACGGAAGACAGCAGCATTCTCTCCTATCAGCAAGTTTCTTTGAACTCCTGCGCTGGCACAGTGTTGGTTTGGGGGTGTCTTTCTGCCCAGCTGTTCCTCCCTTTGGGGTGGGGGAGGAGGGAGGCTTTTTGGCCCATCCCCCAGCTCAGCCAGCCCCAGACCCTGTGGGACCAGTCCTGGTTCTGACACCTCCCCCTGTGGCCTTGGGCAAGTTACCTCCCTTCTCCGGGACTCAGTTGCCTCGTTTGTGAAGCCGACAGTTATGGCACCAGCTTCATCCCTCCCCTCCAGCATCCAGGCCAGGCTCTGAGCCACGGCCCTGAGCCACATGCACCGCCTTTTGCTTAGGGTGCACTGTGGGGCCGTGGTGAGGAATGTGGACTCGGAGCCCCAGCTCACCTGGGGTCCCTTCCTGCCTCTGCCGTGTATTCGCTGTGTGACCCGGAGCAAGTTACTTAACCTCTCTGTGCCTCAGTTTTCTTGCTTGCAAAATGAGGGCAATAGAAGAACCTACATCTTGGTGGGTGGCATCTTGGGGGTTGGCAGGGGTTAAAGGTGAAGTGCTCAGAACAGCAGATGGCTGTTGTTGGCAGTGATATATTTCACATCTGTTACCTGTGAGGTGAGACGGTAATGACCCCATTTTACAGACGAGGAAACTGAAGCTTGTTCCCAGTCAAATGTCCAAGAAAGGGCCGGTCTGCTATCCTGGTGTCCTAAGGCCGCCATGACAGCACTTCCGGCCGATTCCCTCTGTGAGCGAAGGATGTGTTCCCGGCAGGCCTCTCTCCTTGACAGGGCGTCTCCTGGTGTCCTCACGTTGTCCTCCTTCTACCCGTGGCTGTCTCTGCATCCAGATTTCCCCTTTTTAGAAGGACACCAGGCACACTGGATCAGAGGCCTCCCCTACCCTGGAGTGACCTCATCTTAACTAGATTACACCTGTACCGGCCCTTGCTCCAAATGAGGGCACGCTCTGGAGTGCTGGGGTTCGGGCCTCAGCACGTGCATTTGGGGAGACACAGTTCAGCCCAGGACCTCAGCACTGCCTCGGGCCGAGGTATCCTCCCGGCTCCAGCAGGCCGGTGCGGAGTGCGGGGGGGCCCTCCTGCTGCCCCCTCTCTCTGTGCTCGCCGCCACGTGGGCGTAGCCCGAAGGCGGTTCCGTGAGAACCACGGCAGGTTGGCCCTGGTGTGTTTGCTCTTCCAGGGGCTCCGAGGATGGATCCCATCCCTCCCGGGAGCTGGGCCACACCAGCTGTCCCACTGCCAGGCCTCGTGGCCAAGAGTCGCAGCTGCTCCTCGCCACGCTCCCAGGCCGGATGCCGGCCCTCGCCCCCCGCCGCCCTGCCCCGGGGCCGCCAGTGTGGCAAGCATCCCCTCTGCCCGCCTCCCAGAGCAGCCACACGAGACCCCGTCCATGCGCTGGGCGCAGAGGGGCCGCTTTCTCCTTGTGTTGTGGGAACCCCCTCTGCCGCGTACCCCCAGGCCCCGCCGCGGCCCCTGCTCCCCCACCAGGGTGAGCTCAGGGCACAGTGCGCAGTAGCTAACTGTCTTATCCTAAATAATTCCAGCCAGCAGCAGGGAGGAGCACATGTCCGCAGCTGCCAGGGGTCTTGATGTAGCGGTTTTTACTGCACTGCGTGGTTCACAGCCAGGGTCGGTTAAAGCCTATTTCCTCTCTGGGTTTGCATCACCCTATAAAGCGTGGAATTGGGGGTGGGGGTGTCTCCATCTCTTGCAGTCTGGAGAAGACAGAAACAGTGACGGGCCCCGGGCAGAAGGGTGCAGGGTGCAGGTCACAGCCTGGACTGGATGTAGCCTGGTGACGAGCCTCCCACCCCCGGCGGCGTCTAGAGGGCCAGGCTTTGCAGAGGATGAAAAAAATAAATAAAAAAGCGGATGGGAGGAATAAAGGGGGAAACAGCGATGTGGAGCCCCAATTGCTAGCAGATGGTGCTGGTATTAGGAAAATGAAAATACATGCACTAAATTTGCTATTTGCCAGTGTTAATTTCTTATCCCAAGGTAAAACCTTCCCCCTGGCCCTAGCCATGCCATCTGCATGTTCATAAAACACATTACGGCAGAATTGATCGAGCGGCCCTGTGCACGTGGGGCTCCGGGTGGTCGGGCTCCAAGGGGGGAGGGCACGGGGGTGCCGTGCACCTGCCGGGGTCCTGGGGACGGGCCAGCAGCTGCCCACCTCCTGCCCAGGTACGCACCTAAGCGAGACGGGCTTCTTGGCTCAGGGCCCCCATTGGTTGTGCCCCATCGTGGAGCAGGGGCCAGAGTGGGGGGGCTGTTAGGAACCCCAGGAAGGTTGTGCCTCCGAGAAAGAACCCTCCCCTGCCCCAGCAGTTCCTCGGGGAGCCAGTACTAGCAGGGCAGGTGCTGCGTGGTCTGGGGTGGTGGATAAAATGTGCTTTCGTGCTGGTTAGGAAAGAGCCCATTGCCCACCCCCACCACCCCCGAGCCCTCCTGGACCCTCCTTTGGGCCCCCTCCCCCATATCTGCCCGAGTCTGGGCAGCAGAAGAGTGAAGGCTTTGCAGGACAGGCAGCCCTGACCTCGCCTCAGTGCCTGGCCCCGCTGCTAAATGTTGGAATGTCATCCAGTGCATGTCCCTCCTTAGTCACCTCGCCAGCCCTGTCCTGTGCTTAGGCGGAGGTGCCTTCCATCCTCCTCTTCTTAGAGGCCAGGATTCCTTGTTTTGTCCACCCCTTGGTGACGGGAGACCGTGTCCTTGTCAGCTCACTGGGTGACCCCCCTGCCCAAACGGCTTCTTGCATCCCCCTGAACTCCCCCACCAGGAGGACAGAGCGGAGGAATGCACTGCTGTGAGCTGCCACCGGCTTTTCAGAACGGCGTCCTCTTGTATGTGGCATCGGGCCATCCTTCCGGCTGCTCTTGGGGGGGCCCTTTCAAGCCCCTTGGGCCCGAACCTGAGCAGACCCAGCGCACACTCACCGGATGGCCGATGCCTCCCCCCCTCCTCACCTCCGACGAGCCTTGGGGGACCAGTGCCCCAGCCCAGGCACTGGGCTGCTAATTACCAGTGTGGGAACGGCTTTATGGGCCTCAGGAGCCCTGAGAGAGCCCCCCACATCTGGTCAATCAATGCTGAATCTGTAATTCGGATGACATACAGCCCCAGCCCGCTCTCCAAATGAGGCGATTAAAAGGCTCTTCTCCTCCATCGCTGAAGAACAAGCAAAACCGGGGACCTTCTTTATTCCTCGGAATTGATAGGCCCTGTCTGTGACCTTTGCTGGGACAAGAAGTATTATCAGGAATACTTCTGTATTTCCCGACTTTGCAGGCTGCATAAATCTCCTATCACCTCGGGCAGGCGGTTGTTAACAGGAGCACGTTCCCGGGGGAGGAAGGCCTTTGTCAGCGCCTGGGAGGGCTGGGGACAACCCCCCCACAAGAGCACCTGCAGCCCCTGCCTCCAGAACCACCCTGCTGATTCTGGGCGGCTGGCGTGCTCACAGCTCCTTGGAAAGGAACGTGGGCAGAAGGCTGGGTGCATGCTAGGAGTGGGACACGGCCGTGCTGACTTCCAGGCCCCCAGGTCCTCCCCTCCTGTTACCTCGGTGTCCCCTGCCTCTGCCCTTCTCCCCTCCTTCCTCCCTGCCCAGCTCCTAGCCAGAGCTGGAGCATCCTGCGACCCGGATTTCTCACCCCGGGCTTGGGAGTGTGCTTGGGAGACCCAGGATGCCATCCGAGTGCCTGCTGGCGAGGGAGTTTGGGGGTGCTCCTAGGTCAGGCGGGGCCCTATTTGTCAGCTGCGGGGGTAGGTGGCCCAGGCTTCTCTTGGGTGCAGGTGGGGAGGGTTGGGGACCTGAGAGCTTTGGATGCTGGGTAGAGCCTGGGCACTGGTTGGGTGGGCGTGGCCTGTGGTGGTGGGGCGGGGCCCTGCCGCTGGTGGGTAGGGCCTGGGCACTGGGTGGGCAGGGACTGGGCTGTGTGGGCGGGGACTGGCGTTTCTGGAAAGACTCCAGGGGACCCATGGCCAGAACTTCGTGTGTTCAGTTTCCCTGGAATCTCTGGAAGGCGCGGACCCCTGGCATGTGTTTGCCAGTTCTCCAAGGGAGTAACATGTACAGAGCATGGCGTGTGAATGAGGGTGTATGCGACACGGTGCATGCGTTGCGTGTGTGTGAGGGTGTGACTGTGTGCAAATGTGTGTATGTGAGCGTGTGAATGTGTGTGAGCATGTGGGGGGGTGTGTGTGTGTGCTTTTGAGAGAGCATGTACCTGGAGAGGGACGGAGGGTGCGTGTGGGGCATGTGTGTTTGTGTACGTGTGTGGGTGTGTATGTGAGCGTGTGTGCGTGTGCCTGGAGAGGGACAGAGGGTGCGTGTGGGTGCCGGGCACACACGGTGGCCGCGGCAGCCTGGCTGTTCCCTGGTGGGCGGCGCTGGCTGCAGGGTTGGGCCTGGCTCTCAGCTGCTCCACCTTTCCAGCTCCGTGACCGTCAGCAGCTTTCCTTCTTGGAATCTGTTTTCTAGCCTGGAAAGAGGGGACCCTGGTGTCCCCAGAGGGTGGTGGGAGGACCAGTGGGAGAAAGCCACCTGCGCAGGTGCGCTTGCTGCCCACGCGCGGTGGGCGACAGACAGGCTCGGGCAGCGGACCAGGGATGGCAGCAGCTGTGTGCCCTCCCGGGACACGGGGGCTCCTGGCACCAGAGTGGCTGTGTCCGGAGGGCCAGCCTGCCCTTCCTGCTGAGCTCCAGGCAGACCAGATGTGCGCTCAGGCCTCACCTTCTGCCTCGGTCTTCCCAGCGTGGGAAGGGACTCTAGGGCAGAGGGTGTTGGGGTCACAGACCCCCCAGCGTTGCTGGCAAGCTTGGGGTCATTCCTGCGGTCCGTGAGCAGAGCGACCACGCTTTCGTCAGGCCCCGAGGAGAGCACCGGCCCCCAAGTCCAGGCCGGTGCCTGACCGGTGTCCTCTGTTGGGCCGCACCTGGTTTATTTCCGGGGCTCCTGGCACTGTCCGGGATTTAATTGTTTCGCCGTAGTTTTCCCTCAACTCACTGCCCTGCACGCCTCTCTTGTCCACCCTGGAACTGAGCGCCCCTGGCTTGGAAGGTGGGGAGAGCTGGATGGTCAGTTCAGGCCGTGAGAAGGGGGTTTGGAAGCACCAAGGTGTCCCTGACTTCTTCCCTGATTCCCAAAGGCTGGCGGAGTCTTGGCAGGAATTGGCTCCTTTGCACAGAGAGCTGGCCTGCTGGGTCGGGGTGCTGGGGACGGGTCCCCCACTGGCCCAGGGCCCTCAGATGGGCATGGGGCTGGCCCTGGCCGGCTCGGGACGCGATGCTCGGGGCTCCTAGTGGCAGGTGGGCCTCTGCCCCTTCTCAAGACTGTCCCTTTCCGCTCTTCTTAGTGGAGGCATCTTGTTCCTTCATTCACCCCGTAAACGAACAGCTGAATGCTGTTCTGGGTGCTGGGAATTCATTGTGAACAAACAAAAGTCCTGCCCTCCTGGAGCTCACCTTCCAGAGCAGTGTTGTCCACTGGAACATCCTACAGTGATGGAATGTTCTAGATCTGCAGTGCCCAGATTGGTAGCCACTGGCTACCTGTGACTGTCGAGCACTTAGAATGTGGCCAGAGCGCTGAGGAACGGACGCTCTCGTGTTAATTTTAACTCATGTCAGCTCAAGTTCAAGTCACAGCTGCGGCCAGGGGCCACCCCCCGGGCAGCACAGATCCAATGGGAAGACACCTGTGTTGGGAGTAGGTTTTCTGTGTGAGTTTCCTTCTCTGGCCCCCTTCCAAGTCACGAGGGCCTTCCTACGCGTGTCTGGACAGGTTTTGCCTGGGCACTTGCAGGGGTGGGCTGGTAGGAGCGTGTCTCACTGAAGCCCCTCCTGTGCTTAGACACAGCAGATCCAAAAATGCTACTAGAATGCAGCTCCTCAGGGATGGGGACCTTCTCCTGTGTTGGTTTTTATGTTTAACTTCCAGCCCAGAGCTTAGCATTTCAGGGGCTCCTCAGTGGAATGAATGGATAGATGTAGGAATGCATGACGATTCCGGCTCTGCTAGTGATAAGCTGTGTGGCCTTGGGCAAGTTACTGGACATCTCTGTGCTTCAGTCGATGGAGATGACGGCAGCACCCACCTCACAGGGTTGTTAGGATTAACTGGGCTAAGGCACCCCAAGTGTTAGCAGCAGCATCTGCACAGGCACTCTGGGAGCTTTTATTGTATGAATATTGGAGGAAACCAGCGTCTCTTGGTCCCTCCTCTTCTGCTCAGCCAGCTCCTGGGAACCTGGGTGGCATCTGGGTATTGGCGAGTGTCACCCCATCTTCTAGAGCTGGAAGGAGATGGAGGGGTCATCATCATCGTCTAGTCCCTTTGTTTGGAAACTGAGCCCAGAGACCACAAGTTACCTGGCTGAGGTCACACAGCTGCTTGGGCAGTCACGGAGCTGCAGGTGGGTCGTTGTAGTGGCTGTCACCTACCCGACCAAGCCTGTTCTCACTGGGCAGCTCTGTGGACAGACATTGCTCACTGCGGGGCAGCCAGTGGGAGGGACAGGCTCAGGGTCAGACAGGCCTGGCCCAGCCCGGCCCTTCCAGTGGGAAAGGTGCCCTGGCTCAGCTTGGGGGGGTTCAGTATAGGCCCGGGAGGCCGGCAGAGGTACCCCCGCTCCAGGGCCCAGTGAGTTCTCTGCCTCTGCCTCGATTTCCCCTCTCCCAGGGCCCCAATGTCATCCACTCAGGAGCAGCTTTGGAGGCCGAAGGAGGGGGTTGTGATTCCTACCCTCCCCTCCTCTTCCCTCCCTTCTCCTTCTCCTTCCTGCTTCCGCCCCCCGCCCCTTCCTGACCCAGCCCTCCCCAGCCTGGCCCCAGCCTCCCCTCCCTCCCCCCCAGGCCCCTCGCCCCCTCCCCCCCACCCCCGGGGCTGCCCTGTGCCAGCGCCTGCCTGTGTGAATGTCTAATCTCCAATTTTTTTCGCTGGGCTCCAGCCCATTTGCATAATCCACATAGTCACCCTGGTTTTAATTGCCCACAACTCTGCAGAAAGATCATGTGGTTAAGTGGTAAATCATAATTAGATAAATAATTGGTTTGGCCACAGCAAGCTGCTTTTGTTACACCTGCCATCTGCTGGACCCGTTTTTTCTTCTGGCCAGAACAATGCGGTTCTGATGACAGAGCATGCTGCTTCTCTCTTCTGGGGAGGTGCGAGGGGGCTGAGTGGAGGGGCTCGGAAGCAGAGCCTGGAAAATTGCCCGGTTGCTGGGGTCCACGCCTGCGTCTCTCTCTCCCTGCGCGGGCACGCCACACACTCGCCATTCATTACCCCGCCTGGTTAATGCATCAGAGTGGCGAATTTGACTTCTTTGCAGAAAAGGGAGGGAGGAGAGGGACCCGGGGGACGAAGGGGACCAGCAGGGGCTGCCCGAAGCCTGGCCTGCCTGGGCTTTGTCAGGTGGCCCTGACAGGCCAGGGCAGGAGGCCGGCTGCGGAGGGCCTGGGTCCAATCCCCCGGGGGCCACTGGGGGGCCGGCGGGCAGGAGTTGGAACCGCCGGGCCTCCCTGCCCTGCCGCGGTCAGCTTCTCCATCTGCTCCTCGCTGAAGGATCCTTTATTTTCCACGCCCCAGGCCCCATCTGCGAGCCCGGGAGTCTCCAGGGGAGCTGTGGCCCCCGGGCTGGCCGGGTCGCTGGCCGGGGCCTCTCTGGGGCTATTTGCCTTTCACGCTATTCCACTGAGCCGCTGGCCCCCCGACTCCACCCCCTGGATGCCAGGAACTGTTTCAAATTGTCCTTCCCGCACGCACACACTCATTGGTTCACATGTTGATGCAGCTTCCTGCATTTTAGTGTAGGTTCTAGAGATCATCCCCATCGGCCAGACCCTCGCTGTGTGACACGAGCAAGTTTCTCAACCTCTCAGAGCTTGTTTCTTCATCTATGAAACAGGAATCATTATTGTGGGCTTGTTAGGCGAATCAAAGGACAGAATATGGATAGAGTCTGTGGAGTGACGCCTGCGTTAAGTACACACCTGGCATGTGTGGTCGTTGGGACTCGTGACCGCTAATTGTGACTGCTCCTGGGGATGGCGCCGGCGCTGCCTCCTCAGGCGTTAGTGGAGGGTTAGTGGAGGCCGGCGGGGCTGTGCTGGTGCGCTGAGAAGGGCCTGGGAAGGAGGGGGTGGAGGGGTGGAGAGAAAGGACAGGCCCTCTGACCCCGCCCCCCAGCCCCCACACAGACCCAGACCTTCCTGCTCTTGCGTCATCACATCTCGGCTGAGGACATACAGGCACAGAGGCCCCATCCCCTGCTCTCTGGCCCGTGTCCCCTGTATCCCCTCCCCAGACAGCACTCGGCCTGGAAGGCCGTCCCCAGGCCTAGCAAGCTGCCCCTTGGCCTTGGTCATCCAGGGTCTTCCAGCGTTTGCAGCTAGAGAAACCCGGGAAGCACCGTTGCTTCTCCTTCACAGCTTGAGGCTCGAGGCCTGGCCTAGGCGGGAAGGAGGGGTATGCACAGGTGTCATGAGCCTATTGATCAGAAACCACTTGTATCTTCCTTCCTGAAAACCCACTGATGCCTGTTGGGAAATCTGGAACATGGTGCACGTGGCTGGGACTTTGGAATGTCAGATATTTTCTGTGTTTTTCCATCCATCCATCCATCCGTCATTCACCCATTTAGCCATCATTCTTTCTTCCTTTCTTTCATCCATTTATCCATCCATCTGCCTGCCTGCCTTCCATCCAGCTGCCTATCCTTCCATATACCCCCCTACCCACCTATCCATCCACCCACCCATCCATCTATCCTTTAATCCATTCATCCACCCAACCATCTATCCATCCATGCATCTACCCAACCGTCATCCATCCACCCATCTACCCAACCATCCATCCATCCACCCAACCATCCATCCATCCACCCATCTACCCAACCATCCATCCATCCACCCAACCATCCATCCGCTATCCATCTGTAGTCCCCACACTTAGTGTAATGGTGGGGTCTTTTCTCTGGCAGAGACTGTGCCAACTCACCCACTACTGCATCACACCCCAAAGGAAGGATGTGTCTGTTCAGTGACATTGTCAAATGACTCAAAAAAAAAAAAAAAAAAGGATGTGTCTGCCCTTCTGGCACCACCATCCTGGGCCCCTGGCCCGCCATAGCTGCAGATCCCCGTCACTGCCTTGGGAAACGAGGCCTCAGAAGAGCTCCTAGGAGCAGTGTCCTCGGTCTTCTGTAGCCTTTCTGGACTTTGGCTCTCAGAGAGATTCCTCTGAAGGCACCTGACCTCATGGTGTGTTGTTGCTGTGTGTGCTGACGTGGTCTGGATCCTTCCAGAGAACACTCTGCTGTCAGATACTCAGCCTTGTTTTCTCCATAAGCCCACATCTACCTCTCAGACCTAATATCTCAAATTTTGGATCAGAAAATTTAGTTGTTTTTGTTTTCTAACATTGTGTTGTGTGATACAGTAGCCGACACGTGGCTATTGAAATTTAATTTTAAATTTAAAATTAAATAAAATTTAAAATTCTGTTCCTTGGCCACACCAGCCACAGCTCCAGTACTTAGAGGCCATATGGGACAGCTGTGACGTGGGGCAGCTCAGGTGGAGAACATTCCCGTCACCGAAGGCCCCGTTGGACAACACTGTTCTGACAGTTCGCTCACACGGATTCTTGAATAACTAAAGGATGGACCACTCCCAGCTGTCCCTGGTCTCAGGTTCGAACTTTCTGCACCCTCCTAACGGGAGGGAGGACTGAGCTGGGAATCAGATTTGAATTTTCTTCTTGTCTGTGCTGCTGTGTGACTTGGGTTCAGTCACTGAACCTCTCTGGCCTGTAGAGATTGGATTTGGGGATACTTAGAGGGGGAGCCCTGCTGTCTTTCGGAATGGTGGAGAGCCGTTTGGAAAATGGCATCAGATAGATTTGCCCTGTTCCTGCGGGCTCGCAGACGCTGCACTCGTTAAGCACATAAAACGTGGAAATGGCAGGTGGGTGTGGAGATGGGGCTCTTTAGAACTGGACGCTGCAGGGCCTCAGGGAGAAAGTTTATCCTGTCTGCGAAAACAGTCTGCAAAGAAAGACTGTTTTTTTTTCCCAAGACAGAGTCTTGCTCTGTCACCCTGGGTAGAGTGCCGTGGTGTCAGCCTCGCTCACAGCAACCTCAGACTCCTGGGCTTAAGCCATCCTCCTGCCTCAGCCTCCCGAGTAGCTGGGACTACAGGCATGCGCCACCATGCCCGGCTAATTTTTTTCTATATATTTTTAGTTGTCCAACTAATTTCTTTCTATTTTTAGTAGAGACAGAGTCTTACTCTTGCTCAGGCTGGTCTCGAACTCCCAAGCTCAGACGATCCTCCCGCCTCAGCCTCCCAGAGTGCTGGGATTACAGGCCGGAGCCTCCGCGCCCGGCCAAAAGACGTTTTTTTCTGTCTCTCCATCTTTTTCTCCCAGGTGTGGGTTTTTCCCCTTCTCATCTCCGAAGAGGAGAGGCTGCACGGGACGGCCGGAGTGTATCTACAGCTGACTCCTGCTTTCGGGGTCTCTGCGTGCCGCCCTTGGGTTCATCAGTGCCCAACTCTGCACCGGGGCTCCACGGGCCGCCGCAAGAGCCTGGTCAGCGTGCCTGGTTCGCCCTGTCTGCCAGCATCGGCTTTCCGGGGAGCACCCAGCCCCCTCTCGGTGTGGTCTCTCTGCCTGTGTCCTGCCTCTAAACAGGGCACCTTAGAAGCCAACTTTGACCTTAGAGGAATTGCCAGGTGTAAGCCACCGCCTGCCTAAGACAGCACTGGGGCTCCCAATAGCTGAGCCTGGGCCCCGGGCTCACCTGGGCACAGCCGAGAGTCCCAGCAAAGGCAGGGGGGTGTGCCTCCCGGGCAGCCGTGCAGAGCAGGGGCTCCAGGGCCAGCCCCCAAAGTGTGCATGGCAGGGACACTGGGCCGGGGCTGCTGTGTCCCACAGCTGAGCACTGTCAGCTCCTCCGAAAGTTCTGTCCAGAGTCCCAGATGAATGCACCACCTTGTTTGTGGGGTGAGGACCCCACAGCCTGTGACCAGTGACAGAGCCCGCGGGCAGCAGTTGGGGGGACGGGCGGTAGTTGGCAAAGAAACTGCCAGGCCCCCGGGCCCACTGCACACGCTCCTTCCTGCTACTCCCCCTTAATTATTTTTCTTGGATGTTGTGAATTAAATCTTCCGGTAACCGCAGGAGACGTCTTTGGGTGAGGCCTGCTCACATCTCCATGCGCCGATGGAAGTTGTTAAATGAATAATGTCGACTTACACTGGGGACCCAGTTCTCTCTGAATGTAATTCCCCTTCGAGTTACCGGGAGCTTCCTGGAGAAACCGTAAAAATAATAAACATGCCTCGGTATCAGAGGTTGGTAACGCCGCTTCCAATTCTTTTGGGGAGCGGGGTGGGGGGGAAGAAGAAATAAAAGAATTAAATTTTAAAAGAGGATCGTGCCACAAATCAGATGACGGAGAGAGCTGGCGCCAGAGGTTCTCAAACGGCGAGCCCCAGAGCACCCCCTGGGAGTGGGGGGCGGGGCTTACCTGTTGAAAATAGATTCTAGGCTCCACCCTGGACCTGTCCCCAATCCAGAATGTGGGTGAGGCAGGTGTGGTGACGTGAGTCCCCTGTGTCTCGACCAGGCGGTTTTTGTGTGATGTGGCCTTTGGGGATCGGGGTGGGTAGGGCAGTGGGGTGAATCCTGACGTCTGGCTCCCTGGCCATGGGTGCTCCGGCCACGTGTGACCGTGAGCCCTCGCATTTCACCTCTCTGGCCCTAAAGGATTGCCAGGCATGGGCTGGGGCAGTTGGAGCAGACGGGAGGGACGTGTAGCAGAGGCCCTGCCGCCTCCCTCCCTGTTTCTCCTTCTCTCCCTCCTGACATCCCTGCCAGCTCTGAACCAGCTGTGAGGCTCCCGGGCTTGTCACCTGGGAGAAAGGCAAGGCTGTCACCCCTGCCATGTGCAACTCCTGTCTTCCTGACACAGGAGGGTGGCAGTGGCCTTCCTGGAGACCTGGCAAGGCCCCTCCCGCGAGAGCCCCGCCCCCTGGAGCCATGACTGGCTGCCCGTGTGGGGTCTGTGGCCTCTGCAGGTGGTCTCAGGTGTTCCGTGAGCCTGTTTGCCCGCCACGCTGCAGCCAGCCAGAGACACACGGGGGCCGGCTGTCCTCTTCCAGGCCCGCTCTGTACACGTGGCCACTTCGAGCAGAGCCTGCTTTTAAGGTGCCACCTTGGGTTATTAACGGGCACACTCACAGATGGGGTCAGAGCGGCGTAGGGACTTTCCCAAGGTCATGGAGCAATTTGCTGGCTGAGCCAGGAATAGAACCCCTGAGCTGGGCTGTGCTCGCCCCGCTCAAACTGCCAGACAGGCAGGTCTGTGTGGGCGTGGCTCACAGCGGGAGGGGGCTGGGTGCCCTGCTGCCGAGATGTGGGCCAAGGGGAGGGGCCAAGGAGCTGTCGTCCCAGGCCCGATGGCGATGCCTGGTGACAGCTCTTTCCAGGGCCACTGTCATTCCTGGGAGAGGAGAATGTTCTGAACTCCAGGCGAGAGGTTGGAGTTGCGGGCCGTGGCTGGGTTTGTAGCTGTGAAAGCTCTAGTCATGTGTGTGTGTCAGTGTGTTCTTTTCAGGTATCTGGGAGCCTTAAAAACAAGAACACCCAAAAATCCAGCATTTGCTTTCCTGGTGACTCTTTGCAAAATACCCAGCTACTAGCAGGGGACTGGCATGGCCTCGCAGATGTGGGGACTGATGACAAAATCCATCTCGTCAACTCGGAAAAGGCACTTGCGTTCCAGGACGAGATGGCTGGATGCATGAATTCCGGGAGGTTCCCGCATCCTTTTTTTGGCTGCATTTATTTTGGGGACAGGACGGATATGTGGAGCGCTTGTCACTGATGAGGGTGTGTGTCCTCCCTGGGGCTTCTTGATTTCATTTTGCTCAGTTCCTTCTCCCACGTCTGGGCTTCCTGAGCATGGTGGAAAGCGAGGATGCCACGGGAACCCCTGGGCGGGACAGGGAGGGTCAGCTTCCACTGGGAGCAGTTAGAGCCACCATCCAGGAAGACTGCCCGGAGGAGGCAGAATTTTAAGCCAGGGCTTTCAGGAACCTCTTCACCACTTACCCCTTCCTTCGTGCCCAAGATGTGGGAAGGTGCCCCGGGCAAGGGGCACAGCATGAGCAGAGGTGAGGGGAAGTGCTCTAGCCAAAGGAAAGCCGAAGGAGGGAGAGCAGGAGGACACGGCAGGCGCGGGAAAGGGTAGTAGGGCTCTGTGAGTTGAAGGAGACCAAGAGATGCTTCTGGAATGGCCCACAGGGGGAAGGTTTGAGTTTCAAGGCAGGCCAAGAGATGGAAGTGTGAGGTCTTGAGGGTGAGGGTGGAGCTGGGGGGATAGCCCCGTGGGAGCCTTGAAGCAGGTTGAGGGAGAGGGACCTGCCCGAAGACGAAGCCGGAGGAGGCGCAGTCGGTCGAGGGCGGCAGGAGGAGGGTGCAGCCACCAGTGCCGGCCGGCCTGCCGCAGAGCCCAGGGCTGCGTGGACACACACGGCAGGGCTGGCATGCAGAGTGGCCTTTGGTGGCAGGTGGACGGCCAGCTGGGAGGGCGTGCAAGGGGCCGCGGTGGGGAGGAGGCATTGCAGGATGGGAGCTTTGCAGACAGAGGCAGGATGAAGGGTCGGGCAAGGGGGGCAGTGAAGAGCCCGAGCTCCTGGGCAGAGCAGAGCGGAGGGGACAGGTAGAATGTGAGAGAGGAGACAACCCGTGGACCAGCGGCCTCCACAGCTGCCCTCCTCTTCCTGCCCAGCAGCCACCCAGGGTCACCTCGGGCGGCTGGCCAAAGCCTCGTCACCCAGAACTTCCAATGCTGCAAACACTTCTAAGATTTACCCTTTCCTCTGTGACTATTTCCATTGGTGATACCAAATTATAAAGACATAAACACAACAAGAGCCAGAGCAAACGGCTCCAGCACCCTGCGGGCCCCAGGGCTGGCACTGGGCTCTGAGGCAGGTGCGGCCGGACCCCTGGTGACACTGGGGGACCCCCTGGTGACACTGGGGGGCCCCTTGTGACGCTGGGGTCCTGTCTGTGTGCATCGCTTGCCGCCCCTGCGAGCAATAAGGCCACTGGGTTTGACTGTCCGCGTGACAGTCTGGGATTTCAGTGACAACATTTGTCAGGAGGGCTGGGACAGGGCAGGCCGGTGGGGAGAGTCTGGGCTAGAATAAGGGCTCCTGGGTTTGACCCCAGCCCCACCGCCGTAAGGATGGCGCTACAGTGGGAGGCCTGGCCCATTGTGGGCACTCAGCAAACGGTGACTGTGAGAGACCAGGGCTGCCGCCAGGGCCAGATGAGTGGCAGGTAGTGCCCGGGGGTGGGGGTGGCCAGCAGGGAGGAGCTGGGCGGGCGTGAGCATGTGTGCGGATTTGCAGACTTACACGTCCGGTGCTGTTTGATATTTAAAAGAGCTTTGGCGGCTTTTAAACATGCAGTGAAACTTGGAGAACGAGGACCCTGAGACAGAAGTTTCTGAGGATCCCTTAGGGTTTGCATGGGTGCCCGTGGACACCCGAAGGCCCCAACCAGCCTGGGTCTAGAGTAGCTCCGGGTCTCCTGTTGTCAGTGGGCTCCCCGGCCCTGCCCCGCCCCACCCACGTCTGTCCTGGGCCTGCTCTCCTGAGCTTTCTCTGGGCACGTGGCTTGTCTCTTTGTGGCGACCGTGGTGGGGTCTGGGATGTGGTTGTCCTCTGAGCCAGCTGATGGGCCAGGAAGTCACAGGAAAACCCCTGACCCGGCATGAGATCTTTACAAAGGAGGGTTATTCTCAGAGGCTACTGAGGGAACCAGCCACGTTGCCGGGTCCACATGGTGCCCACGTGGCTGTCCATGTGCCGGTCACAGGGGCTGCCCTTGCCTTCCCCCCGTGAGGGGCCACACCGGCCTCAAGTCAGGGGTCCAGGACTGGGCCGTCCCCTGCCACTGGATGGCTTCCGGCTGGCCTCGTTTCTCTGTGTGCCTCCATACCTGCCCAGGGTCACAGGTGGCTGCTTTCCAGGCAGGTGGCCAGGTGGCAGGGGTGTGCATTTCCGTGTCTCACCCCCAGCTGCTCAGGGCGCACAGGGCCACCTTCCCCCAAATGGGAGAACCGTGGATTGAGGACAAGACCAGGTCTGCAGCTCTGGGGGAGAGCTCACAGGAGGGTGGGGACACAGTGAGCCCCCGGCCTGAGTGTGGATCCATCCCTGGAAGCAAATCCACTTGAGCATGATCTCAGCCCCATGTGCTTGAGGGTCATACTCGCAGTCTGAAAGGGAATTTCCAGGGGACGCTCTGCTTGGGGGTTCTCTGGAACCACAGGCCCCGCCTGCGTCTGGCCTCTCCCAGTGGCAGGAGTGGGGGTACCGGTGGGGGTCCGGTGGTTCCAGTTGCATTTTTCTTGATGGAGGTGAAATTCACTGGACATACAGTTAGCCATTTTAAAGTGTGCAATTAATTCCGTGGCCTTTAGTGCATTCACAGTGTTGTGCAACCGTCACCTGATCTTGGTCCAGAACATTTTCTTATCACCCCAAAAGCAACCGTCGATGGACAGTTAGCTTGTTTTCACTTTCTGGCTGCTGTGACTAACGCTGATAGAATGTGCGTGTGCGAGGTTCTGTGTGGACGGGAAGGTGGCTTCCGTTCTCCCTGCTGGTCCCGTGCCATGGCGTCGTGTGTCAGGACTCACTCCCGTGGCTGAGTGACACCCCGGTGTACGGACAGACCGCGTTTTAGCCGTGCCCCTGTGGGTGCTCATCTGGGCTGGAGGCAAATTTTTAAAGATGCAGCTCTGAGGACGAAAGCCAGCCTGGGTGCCCTTGGTATTTAAGATGTACGAAGCGGACCTGGGTGACTGGCCGGGTCCCATCTGCTCCTCTGCCCTTTCCTCCTCCCCGCCGTGGGGGAACAGCCAGTGGCCGGCAGGGGCTGGGCTCAGGCACGTGGCTGGCGTGATCCTGGGAGCTGTGCGCGATTCCCCACGGCTTCTCCCATGTCGGGGAAGAGAAGGAAGTTCCGCTGCCCTTGCCCCGGCGTGGCGCGGACGTGGCCTCAAGTGACCGGCCTCCCTGCCTACGTGGTCTGGTGCCACAAAGCGCCTCCTCGTAAAACCTTATCTCTCCGTGCACTGCCCTTGCACTTCCTGCACACACCAAAGTTCAGGTTGTGCTTCTGGGCGCCACTGTGTCCCAGGCACCGGGCACGGCTCTGCACACTTGATTGTCTTGTCTGGTCCCCACCTAATGAGGGCAGGGCTGAGTTCCGTGCCCAGCCTGGTGCTGACCCAGCAGCTGACCCGCGTGTCTGTGCCGTGTGTGCTCCCAGAAGCCGAGCTTCAAAATTTGCTCTTCGGATGGTCGGTGACAGAGGGTAACGTGTCTAGGAACGGGGAGGTGTTTGGCCCAGGATGTTTCTAGAGAGGTTCTGCTCGGTAGCTCGAAATGCGTGCTGAGGGCACGGGGACAGTTCCCTGGCTGGAGAGGGAGGTGCCCGCAGGGGGCAAATGAAACATGCTAAAGACAGTTTTATAGGCGATCAGAGGCCGCCAGCGCCAGCCAGGCGAGGCCGTCGCCACCCGGAGTCGAGATTGTGTTGCTGGGACTGGAAGAATTTTCCTGATGGGAAGAGAAGTCTCGAGGATGGGCTTCCCCACCCTGACAGAGATGAGACAGGGCCTGTTTCCTGTGCAGTTTTAGTTCAGTCGATGTGGTTGAAAGTTACGCACATGCCCGTGATCTTGGCAGCCATCCCCGCCCCTTCTCCTCACCTGCACCCTGAGACGTTCCCGCGCCTGCCCTTGAAGTCTGTCACAGCGCAGGCCTGCCAGGTGGACGGGATTCAGAGCCCAGGATTCTGAGTGTGCTGTGACTCCATAAAAGCCTGCTAAAATAAGACCACTCAGGAACACATTCTCGGCTTTACATCATAAATGTTGACAGTAGGAAAATCTGGCCAGGTTTCTCTCAAATATGAAAAATGGGAACTAGGCATGCGAGGAGATGAAAACCTGGCACCCCCGCCCCAGAGAGCTGCGCGGTGGAGGACGCTCCGGGAGCCCTCGGGAAGCGGGTTGGACTTCTTTCAGCCTCCATGTCCCCATCTGTGCAATGGGCTCTGAACAGGGAACAGGGCAGGTGCCCTCAGACAGCTGCACCGTATAGGGGGTGCAGGGATTGGGGCGCAAGGCTTCAGGCTGCCAGAGAAAGCTCCTTGCAAACTGTCTTTTTGCCAGTAGCTGTCACCAAGGGGCCTCTGCCTTCCACTGGGCCCTGGATGTTCTTGGCAACCCGGGAGAGGAGCAGGTTGTGGACAGCAGCTTGGGACTGCCTGCTGGGCACAGGCGGCAGCTCAGCCAGGCCCACCTCTGGGGTGCAGGACGCAGCTCCACGGATTGCCCGGGTGGCCCTGAGCTCTTCTCAGGAGTTCAGAAACCTGGGAGGGTTTGTACTTGGCCAAGTCTGCTCAGGCTAGCAGTAGCTCACTTGCATCCCAAAGACAGCAGCAGGCCTGGTGGGGTGAGACGGGGTCACCGGTGGCAGAAGGGTCCAGAACTCCCAGGAGATACTGTCCCCGCCTGGAGCACCTGGGCCCTCCCCCCTCCCCCCTCCATCCACCCTTCCCTGCCTCAGCCTGGCCCAGCCATATAAAGTTTAAAGGTTTTAAATGCAAATATTTCTCTTTTATAGATGCCAGCTGTCTCCGGAGAGCGCGTTTCCTTGCTGCTCAACTTTATTGTCCAATTAGCTCCCCATATCTGGGTACCGGAGAGCCTGGGGGGTGGGGGGAAGGGGCTGCAGGGGGGCGGGGCAGGAGGAGGCAAGTGATGGCTCCAGAGGCCCAGGCCGGTTCCGGAGCTGGCAGCTGCCCCCTGAGACCCGTGTCTGGGATGGGGTCTGGGAGCCCAGGTCAAAGGGTGGGCGTCCCTCCCCCCAAGGCAGGGCCCCTTTCAGAGTCCCCCTCCTCCAGGAGGAGAGGCAGGAGCTGGGGGCAGTTGGTGGCGGGGGTATTCTTTTCTTATTTAGAAAAATAAAAGCCGGCATCCCCGCCTCACTCTGCCTCCTTTTACTCCTCTCCCAAGTGCCCCCCGCCCCCGCTTTCCAGCCGTGGTGGCGGCGGCGTCCCCATTCACCAGGGCTCTGCGGCGCTCACAAAGCGAGGCAATTAGAATTGAAAATCTATGCAAAACAGCTGTTAACTGATTGTAAAGGAGTGCAGCTGTGTGCGGGGTGCGCGTTGGAACCGGGCGCTGAAAGGGCAGGAAGTGTTGGGCGCCCGGGGTTAAGAGGAAAACTCCGTCACCTCCTCAAAGGGAGTTCGCCTTAACCCTTTCCTGCTCCCCGTGGGTGACCTCAGCTGCTGACAGCCGGCTGAGCTGGTGGGGGGGCTCCCCCGGCATCCCCAGAGAACCTGGACCCTCCCCCCCAGGGGCAGGTGGGGAGAGGAGGGTCTGTGTTCCCTGTGTCCTCTCCGCCTGCCCCAGGAGCCATGCAGCAGGGCTGGGTTAAATCTTCAGGCTTGCCCAGGGACCGTCACTGCCATGAGACAAGAGGCCCTTTTCCCTCTGGGCACCCACCGCCTCTCTGGGGAGTGGAGCCTGGACCCCAGCAACCCCATGGGAGCTGGGAGCATGCTCCTTCCTGGGACGGCCTGGAGACCTCAGTTCGGCAGGGGCAGGCCTGGGAACGGGCATGTTATTCAAGAGCCACTGCGCTGTGTGATCGCTATCTGCCCGTGGGACAGCAGCGCCTGCAGAGATGAGTTCCAGAGCCTGGATGGGAAAAGCCTTCTCGGGAGAGATAAGATGTAAGCTGGGCTTTGAAGAATGGGAAGGATTTCTGGGCCAGCGATAGAGGACACAGAGAGGAGGATGGAATCTTTAAGTGGTGGGGGCCTGGCCACAGGGCGGGGCAGGGCGGGGATGGCATGCAGCCTTGGGGAGGAGGCTGGCCCACTCACCCAGAGGGGCTGGGCGAATCCCAGGTGCTCTGCTGTGAAGGGGTGCTCCTGGCCCCCCCAACCAAAATGATTTTCAGGCACCGGACAGCCTTCCAGAGGTGAGAGCGTCCACCTGGACGTGCTCTGGGATCCGTGGTCCCCCCCTGCTGGTGTGTCTTTCTGAATAATCAGGGTGACTATGGCAGGTAGTTACTGAGCCGTGCCGCCAGGTGGGAGGACAGCCACGTCTGCGTGTGACTGGAGCTGGAATTGGTGTGCCTGAGGCAGGTTAATTAACCTTCTCAGGGCTCCCACTCGGGCTGTGTGATGGAGGTCACTGCCCGCCTCGCAGGGCCGGGAGGGCACTGAGTGACAGCGCTGGTGCGTGTTAGGTGCCCGGGAAGTGGCAGAAGAGAGCTGCACCTCCCTCTCACTGGAGTCAGGTCCCTGACACTTGCTCACCGATCCAGGCGCTGAATGAGGAGCCGGGGTGATGTGAAGATGCAGGTAACAGCTGTCAGGGTGGGAAAGGACCCTGTGTTGGCTCTCAAGGCATCTTGCTGACTCCTAGAGGAACAGGAGTGCAGGTCCCCCTCGCTAGAGCAGGGCTGGCACCTGTACTAGGACTCGGTGGGGTTGTGATAATCCAGGTGGTGTCTATGCCCCTGGGCACCTCACTCGGCTCAGGTAGGCACCCAGACAGACAGTGGTGGGGATGGTGCAATCTGTCACCCTGCCCTCTTGCGTCCTAACTCCTTGCTGCCTGGAAGTGCCCCTGCCTGTCAGCGCCCGCCCTCTGGTGCCTGTCCCCTGGCCTGAGTGGCGTATTAGCACTTGCTTCTGTTCGGTCTCAGGGAAGGCTGGTGTGAAACAGAGGCTGGGGCATGGTGTGTTTCTTGAGTGATAAATGGCCACCTGTCTCGGTGGGAGGCAGCCCTTTCCTTCTGGGCCTGCCTCAGATCCCAACCTCAGGGAGCAGGTTTAAGGTGACTTATGCTCATCGGCTTTGTAATCCCTTTTGTGGCGCAGGTTTCCTAGGTTCCAGGGCTGGTGGGAGTGGGGCTGTACCTAGGAGTCACTGAAGCAGGCACTCAGAGCCCCGCTTCCTGCTCTTGGAGGCACAGTTTAGATTGGCAGGGGCCAAGGGGTGTGCAGGCACACAGGAGCGTCCTGTTGGCCCTGGCACAAAGGAACAGGGATATGGCAGGGTGCACGGTGAACCAGCCACCAGGGCAGCCCCCGCCCTCCTCTGGGAGATATCCCCGAAGACTGCCACTGGCACGTTGCCGCCTCACTCCTTACCTCCCTTCTGGGCCAGTTTTCCATGCAAGTGGGAACGCAGGCGAGGCACGGTGCCCAGGGAGGGCTCACGGCGAGCTGGGAGTGCGGGGGTGGGGAGCTGCTCCAGAGCCGAGAGGAGGAGGGGCAGCCTGGCGGGAAATGGAGGGAGGCCAGCCTTAGCCCCCAGCGGCGGGAAATTAGGAGTCCGGCGACAAACTTCGTTAGCAGGAGCGCCGGCTGCAGGAGAGCAATTCCCACCCTTAAACTCCAAGGCCGTGCTCCCAGATTACTAATTTCCTCGGGGCGGGCGCGCTGACAGTGAGTGTCATCCATCTCCCCCGCGCCAGCCCGCCTCGTGGCCGCCGCGTCCCCGGCCCGGCTGCCCGTAGCCGGCTCGCGGCTGCCCCCCGGCGGTCGCTGCGCCGTCCGGCAGCGGCTCGCTCCCCTTGGCCTGTTGGGCTGGAGGTGGACAGACTCCAGGTGAGAGCAGCTTGAGGCACAGCTGTCGTGTCACCTGTGAGCACGTGACCTGGAGCAACTCTTGGCCTCAACTTCATCGGTGAAATGGGGACCAGACCACCCGTGTCACAGTCCAATGGCGCCAGATGCGTATGCGGGAGGGATTGGCTAGCTCTAAATGAGTGCAGTGCCACACATTTTTGTGGTTGTTGATTGTCGTGGTCCTGCCCAAACAGGTGGAAGAACTTGACCCCACCTGTACCCCTCGCCAAAGACCTCTCCAAGGCAGAAAGGGAGTAGATGGCAGCGTCGTGTCCTGGGATGAGACTCCAGGGTAGGGCCTGGGTGTCTTTACCTGGGGAACCAGGCTGGGAGGCAGCTCCAGGCCAGGTGCGAGATGTTTATTTGCATGTTATTCTCCTCCCCACGCTGCCTGTAATCCGGGTGGGAAACGGGCTGGACCCGTCCCGGAGGTTTTTAACTTTGTGTTTAAGGCTCCAGGCCAGTTGTTTCATTCTCTCCTGACACCTCCCTATCCTCCCCTCCCCCGGCCCGTGACTCCCGGCGGGCGTGGAGGGGGCTCCCCTCCCCCTCCCAACCCAGGCCGGAGCCGGGTGAGCCGGCTGGTCAGTGCGGGATATAAATCATCCGAGGCCTCGCCGCCGAGCTGTGCGTAAATTAAGGCGTCGGGCCAAGGCCCAGGCCCGGAGCGGGCGCCGCCGGGGAGTGAAGCGGGTCGAGAGGGGGAAGCGCCCCCCCGCACGCTGGCCAGGCCGGCCGGCCGCAGGTAGGAGCCAGTAACGGCCCGGCCCGTTTCCCTTTTCGTTTGTGGTCGGCCAGGAGCCTTGTGCAAGGCGGGGGGCCGGCCGGCGTGCGCCCCCACCCTGCGTGCCCCCGCGCGCGCTCGGCCGGAGGTGGACGGGGAGTTGCTGGGCCTGGGGACGCCTGTCAGGCCCCCACCCCCAGAGGGCACGCAGGCTGGTTCTGCTCCCTGCTGGCACGGGCCCCGAGTGCTCCAGGCCCGCCAGCGTCATCGGGAACAGATGGATGGGGGGTGGCAGGCGCCCAGCGCTCGCTCCCGTCGCAATCCGGGCTGGCGCGGGGAGGGAGCGAGGGAGGGAGGAAGGCGGGGGAGGCGGGCCCGCGGGGACGGCGGCGTGCGCGCCTGCCAAGCGCGGCGCGGGCATGTCCCGGGACAGGTCTGGGGCTGGCAGAAGTGCGCGCTGGCATGGGGGCCGAAAGCCGAAACCCGCAGCGGGGCGCCCTGGGGGTACTGGTTTGCCTCGAGGCTCAAAACTGTGAACGCGGTGGATTAGAGGGTTGTCGGAGGAGGACGGGTAGGGAGGACCCGGTGGCCTCGGCGCAATGCTGGGAGCTTCGGGCGCGCGCGAGGTCACGGCCCCGGGCCGCAGGGTGGGCCCGGGCCGACCCGGGCAGGCGAGGCCCTCCCCTTTAACCTCGCGCTTCCTGGAGACGCGCCTGGCGCGGTGGGGGCGTGGCGGGCGGAGCCGGGGGTGGGGAGGCTGGGGCCCTCAGTCCCTCTCCGCGCCGCCTGTGGGTGCCCAGGAATTTCAGGACGCTCCCTGAGTCATCCCAGTCAAGTGCCTGGGTGAGGTAGGGTGAGGGGTGCCAGGAATGGGGAGGCGCTGCGCTGGGGCCAGAAGCCCAGTGGGTCGTGCCAGTTTCTGGAGGCGGGCGACCTCGCCTCTGACCGCAACCCCAGCTACTTAATGATCCCCCTGGCGGAGCGGCGCCTCCGTGGACTCTCCGGCCCCTCGGGCGTGGGTTCTTTAAAGAACTATCGCCCTCCACCCCCGCCTCCATGGTGGCCTTCCCAAAAGTTACTTAAAACGGGTGAGGGGGGCTTTCTATAATTTTGAGGCTGCAGTGGCTCGAGTGCTAAACATTCGGTCTTTCAGGTGGGGGAATAAGGTCAGGCATAGGGGGTGTTGGGGAGGACTAACGCACGCCACCTATTTCATGTTTCATGTTGCCCCCCACACACACCAGCGCCAAGAAAGTTGTCCTCCAGGAGGCCCCAGGACGCGGAGCTCATCTGTTCGCCCGTTATTGGGCCTGCTGTGTGTGTGCCAGGCACTGCTACAGGCGCCGTGTCAGGGCTCTGCTCACGTGGCGAGTGTGTTGTGGCTGCTCCCTACTTTTGGAGTCAAGTGACCGATCTTGGCCACCAGCGTTTCCAAGACACCCCCTCCCAGCAGTCCAAGCAGGGGTCTCAGGGAGCGTGGGGGTGGCACCTCTTTTGCCCGGGTGTCCTCGGCTCACCTGGCCGGCCGGGCTGGGGAGGGGTGGTAGCCGGAGCGGGTATACCCGGGTGCCCGGCGGTGCGCGCGCGCGCGCCTGTGTGTTTGCGGCTGAAACTCGACACCTCCCACTGGCTGAGGTCAGGGAGCCGGGAGCGAGCCAGTGGCCCGGGAGTGGGCGGCGTTGCGCTTGGGTGTGTCCTCGGCGGCGGCGGCGACAGCAGCAGGTGTTTCTTGGCCTGGGCCCCGGAAGCTCCACCTCCCCAGCGGGCTCGAGCTGCCGCCGCCGAGCAGCCCTGGGTGAGATAAGCAGTTTAGACAAACACTGGGCGACAGTGGCTCCAGCATGTGTCAGCCGAGGCGGAGCTGTGGGGCCCTGGCATGAAAGGTGAGCCCGCTGGACAGGGGACGGGGGGGGGTCCTCCGCACGCCCCCCAGTCCCCGTCGGACTCTCCTCCTCCAAGTTCGCGGGTTCCGCGGGGGTGGCCGCCAACGGCTCCTGGGCAACTTCCCCGGAGTGTGAGCGGCGATAAGAGCTGGGAGGGCGGGCAGGCGACCAAAGGCCACCCCCTCCCCCCGCCTGCGGGTCGCAGCCTGGGCGGCCTGGCTCCGGACGGGGACGCGGGGCGCCTGGCGTTCGGCATGGGGCGCGTGAGTGCGCCTGGTCGGGTGGGTAGATAAAGTGGGGGGATTGGGGGCTGACGCGGCGGGGGGTGTCTCCGAGCGCTGCCGACGCTCCGGAGCTGGAATGAAAACTTTGCGGCGGCGTGGGAGGGAGCGAAGGGGGTCGGCCGTGCGCCCCCGCAGCAGGTGCTGGCGACGACTGGAGGGGCGCCTCGCCGACCGGGGCTGAGCCCTTTGGGTTTTTGTCTTGCTCCCCTCCCCCCGCCCCGCCCCCTGGGAGCGGGAGAGGCCACCGCGAGGGCGGGACCGCAGCCTCCCGGGTCTCTGACCCCCGTGCCCTGCTTCCCAAGGAAGGGCGCGCCCGGACCTCGCCGCGCCTCTCCGCCCTCTCCCCCCACCCCTCGGCGGAGCGGTTCCCTGCCCCTCCCCCTGCAGAAGATGGCTGCCCCAGCCTCGGAGGTGGGAGGGTGATTGCACATCCGCCGCCCCCCACCCGCACTGTCCTTTTCCCTCCGCGGCCCTTCCTGCTCCGCCTGGATGCGCCTCCCCGCCCCCAGCCCTCCCAGGCCCGGCGGCCGTGCTGATGGGCGGCGAGTGGCCCGACCGAGTGGAGCCGATTCAATTATATTGCAGCACCAGAGACACCTCGGCCGCCCGCCCGCCTCTCCAACAGGCTAATTAAATTCCCTTCGTGGAGGCGGAGCAGGAGTTGGGCTCACCCTCCCTGCGCCCGCCCCCCCCCCGTCCCCCGCTCCTCCTTCCATCCTGAGCGCCGAGTGGGGTACAGGGGGGCCACAAATGTGCAGTGGAGGCTCGAGGCGCAGGCAGGCCGTGGGGGGGGGTGGGTCCCCTATTGGGGACAGTGAATGGCACTACACCCCCGTTGGATGGCTGCGCCCCCCTCCATGTGGTGGAGCAGGGAGCCCCAGGCTGGAGCCCGGGTTTAAGTGTTGAGGGCTGTGTGAGTCGCTGGGGGGGAAGTGCCTGCCAGGCCCCCAGCTGGGTGGTGGACAGCAGCCGGATTTGAGTCGATTTGGCTCTTACAAACTAGCCTTTGTTTGCAAAGTGCGTTTAAAATACACTAAACCCTTGCTAACCCCTGCGGTGCCTTATCTGGGGCTTGGGGAGTAGGGGCCCACACAGGTTGGGGTTTGGAAACAAAAAGCGAGACCACCAAATGGAAAAATCCTTTTGTAAAAGGCGCTTGAACAAAAGGCACAGCCCGCTCTGGGTGGGAGCATCTCTGCCTAAGCCGATTTCCAGGAGGCGGGGGGTCGGGGCAGAAGGTCTTGGTGGGGTGCTTTGAAACATGTTCTGGGAACCCCAGCCTCTCCCCTGGGACCCTGCACCCCACCCCCTCTGAAAGGGCAGAAGGGGGACCCCAGGTGAGCAGCCTTGCCCTGGGCCTCCCCCATGTTACTTAAACTTGGAGCACTTAAGTGCTGTTCACCCTGTGTTTATGGGCTGCCTCCACCGGCAGGGACGGCAGAACCTGAGGCACAGGCTGCTGGCTGACTCAGCGGCCACGCCACAGGTGAGGGGCCAGGGCGCAGGCTCCGACTGGCAGCCATGTGTCATCCCAGCTGCTGGCTGTGCCGGGAGTCACGCCCCGCCCAGGTAGACTAGGAAGCGCCCGGTGAGGCCTTGCTCTGCAAAAGCAGCTACATGCTGCTTCTTAAAAGACTTCCCAGCTCCGTCTCCTAATCTCTCCCAGGGTGGGGGGTGACCTTGATGGCCAGGTGCAGGGTTGGCTTTTGTCACTCTGGCAGCGGGAGGCGAAGGGGGAAGCTGGTGCCAGCCATGGTGTTGACACTTGGAGTTTTCCCGCAAGCCTGGGGGGAGGGCAGTGCTGGGGCCAGGGTCCCTGTGTCTGGGAGGCCTGTCCTGTTTCCAAGCAGGGTGGTATCTGTGAGGCTGGGTGCAGAAGGGAGGCCACAGGGTGTCCTCTGCAATGCAGGACCTGATCTGTTGGGGGACAGCCTTCAGGATCCTGGCATGTCAGAGTTGAAAGGGGTTTGTAGCTTTTCTCATGTGATGTCTTAAAACTGTTGGTGGCCAGGCCTTCCTGAGCCCAGTTAAGCCACAGCCTCTAGGTGCCTGGCTCAGGCCCGCCTGTTTTCCAGAGCTCCCAGGTGGTTCTAATGCACAGGCTGGGGCTAGGATCGGTGCCCTAACAGGTGAGCAAACTGAAGCTCAGAGAGGCGTGGGGCTGGCACAAGCTCCCAGCCAGCAGCCCACCCCTTTGGAAGCCTCTGGTGGCCTTGGCAAAGCTGTCCCCTCTGGCAGTCCTGTGGCTGCTGAGTAACTTCCCCGTCTCTAGGGGGAGTTCAGGGGCTGCAGATCTGAGAGTACCCTGTGGTTTGGGAGCAGAAGCCAGGCCTGCCTCTGGGCACAGCACGTCTCGCCAGGGGAAGAGCAAAGTCCGCACAGCACCGCTCTGTGGCGGACCCAGGTCCTGCACCGCCACGCTTGAGACCGCTCTCCCCTTTGAGTCCCAGGCCCACCTTGGGCCTCTGGGCAAGCGCTGTCCATCCTCCCCTGCTCTGAAGAGGGTGGGGCCTTTGGTGCGTGTCCTCCTTTTCCAGAAGAGCACAGGTGAGCTGAGACCTGGCTGCTACCTTTTTTCCTGCCCCCAGGAACTCACAGGGGCTCGTGGAGTCAGCTAGCAAGGCCGGTTTTTCCTGGCCCCGTCCGAAGCCTTGGAATTCCCAGCCTGGGTTACTCGAAGTCCACAGGCGGGTTGAGCTGGGGCTGGATGGGAGCCCTCTCTGGGTAGCGTGTTAATTGCTTCTGTTGTGGCAACAGTGGCGTCCTCCAAAACCACAGGCTACGTGAGGCTGGCCTGCCTCCCTCGCTCCTTCCCCTCCCTCTCCTGGTGTGCCGGGGGAGCTGTTTCCTTAACCTGCAGAGATCCGTGTTTCAGGTGACATTTCATCTCGGTGACTGCGCTGAGACTAGCCATCTCGCTTTAATTTCTGCCCCTGTGGAGCCTCAGATCTTGGTGGCCTCGCTGAGTGCAGTGTGGGACGCCGTGCTGCTGGCTTTACTTCCACACACGCTGGCCTTTCTCCCCGGCTGAGGCCACAGCCTGGGAGGTGACGTTTCTGAGTGTTCCTGTCAGTGAGAATTTATTGAGTGCCTCCTCTGAACCCAGCCGTGTGTTTGCCGCCGGGAGGTGTACAGACAGATAAAACAGGAGCACGTCCAAAAGCAGCCCTTTGCACGCCTGCCAGACGCGCACTCGGGGGCCTTTTAATCTTGCTTCTGCAGCTCGGTCCCCCACCGCCTCTCTCACGCCCCCGGCTCCAGCCAGACGGAACCACGCGCCATTCGGGACGCTCCTGTGTTTGGCCGAGTCCCTATCCCTGCCCAGGCTGCCCCCTCTGCCTGGAATGGTCCATTCGGCTCCAGGTCCCACCTGGCCCTGAGGCCGGTCCATCTGCCCTTCCCTACCTGATGCCTCTGTCGCCCCGCCCACCCCCGTGTCTGGAGGTTCGGGGGTTGGGGGGGGAGCTGCCCACGGGGAAGTGAGAGTGGAGGCCGGGCCTGGGGCACGCGGTGCAAATGAACTCTGGGTTTGCCAGCGCCTGACAAGGGATCAGGCCGAACTTGAGGCTTTTGTGGGGTCCCCATGGAACTTGGACGTTTCTGGGAGAGACGGGTTTTCAACTGGGGGAGGAGGTGGAGGAAGCGGGGAGCCTCCAGCCCAGGAGTCTCAGTCTTGGCCGCCCCGGCTGTCCCCCTGGCCAGGAAAGTCCACAGCTCAGCCGGGGGCCTGGGCATCTGTGGTCTTTAAAACCCGCTGGGTGATGGCAGTGTGCAGCCACAGCTGAGCACCAGAGCGCTGCCACCTCCCGGCTTCCTAGTCACCCGAAGGGTGGGGCAAGGGCTTTGTAAACACTCAGCCTCTTCGTTTTAGAAGGCCCTTCTGCTGCAGGGGAGGTGTGGGTTAGGAATTCCCCACCCCACCCCTGGAAGATGGGCTCCTGCTGTTTAAGGAGACCCAGGAAGCCAGGGAACACCCTGTTTGCCCCAAAATTGGATGCAGAAACCCAGTGACTCAAAATAGACACCCCCACCCCACCCCTGGGACTGTGCACCTCTCACCTGGCTGGTCATGGATGTCCCTGGGTCTTGTGTTAACTCCCGGTAGCCTGGAGGTAGCCCTCCTTACCTGGCCCAGGTGTGCTTTGAGCCTGTCTTAGAGGGCCCAGCAAAGACAGATGTGTACTGGGATGGTCGTGTTCTCTGTCCATTGGATCTCTGGCGGAGCCTTCTGGTTCCAGAACCAGTTCTTCCAGCTGGAGAACTTGACGCGTCTGGGGAGTTGCGTGTTGCTGGGGCTTTGGGGTTGCTAGACCAGGGTGGGCATGCAGGACAGGAGAGGGCTGCAGATGGTGACATAGACCCTCCCACTTTTAATCATCACCCCCTCCGCCTTGGTTTTCTCATTGGTCAATCAGAGCAGAAGCAGAGGCTTCTTGATGAGATGCCGTGATACCTGCCCGTGCCCCCGGGTGGGTGAATGACGTAGGTAAGGGCTGAGGCGGCCTGGGGCACACGGGGTGAGCTCCCAGCAAGTGTCACTGGTTACTGTGTTGACAGCTCCACATCTGCCTCTAGCTTAACCTGCGTGACCTTGGGCACGTGTCTTCTGGGCCTCAGTTTTCTTATCTGTAAAATAGGAATAACAGTGTTACCTGCATCCTTGGGCTGTCGAGGGTGCAAGGCTTTGTTGTCACTAATGTAAAGTGTGCAGGACAGCACCTGGTGCAGGACAGGCCCTGCAGGTGCTCGTATTCCTGGGGTTTCAATTTATAACAGCGAAAAGGCTCTGTCCTCTACTCCCACCCCTTGCAGTGTTTGGGGCGGGTCCCCCCAAGACTGGAGCTGCTCTTTCTGCCCAAAGACTTAAGGTGCTGATCCTCTCCTGCTGGGGCTTTAGCAATCAAACGTGTGGTTCCAGGGCCTCACCCACCCCCCTGGGCTCCCTGGGTCTCGAAACTGGGTGAACACGTACCCCTTGGAGGCCGAGTTGGGGCTCTGGGTCTGGGTGGAGGGAGGCGCTTTAGCAGACGGCCGCCCTTCCCCCGGCCCTGCCCTTCCTGCACTCAGACAGTGGGTCTGTGGCCGCAGGCAGCAATAAAAGGTATCGATCGGTCAGGTTTTGGTCAGAGCAGTATCGACATCGGACAGGTTAAGCCGTCCCGAAGGAAAATCTGTGTGTCAAGCTGAGGACAACAGCTTGCAAGTGGGGGCAGGCAGGGGCTGGGGGCTGTGGCCCTTGGGGCTTGCTCTGTGCTAACCTCGTGTCTCTTCCCTTCCGAGGGCGGCCAGGGTCCGGGGGCGCCCAGCAGCTCGCCACCCCGCCTGTGTGGGGGCCCGGAGGGGGAGGGATGGCGCCTTCATGTGCTGTGTTCCTCCCAGGGCAGGGGGTCTGTGTGTCTGGCGGGTCTTGAGCCCGGTCCAGGCATTGTCTCTGGGACTTAGTGACCAGGTGGGAAAGCTGGTCCATGTCTCTGTGTCTAGAGGTGCTGTGACCTCCCTGGTCAAGGCCAGTGCCAGCTGTGACAGGCACACACGGTGTGCTCAGGCGTGGCGGTGTTGCTTGCACTCCTAGGTTCATCTTCCCTTGCCGGGGGTCTGACTTGCCAGGTAGAGATTATCCCCATTTAACCCTTAATCAGGGAAGAAAGGCCTCTTTCCCCGCCCCCGGGGTAGGGGGGCGGTTCGTCTACCTGCCTGAAGGCGCCCGGCTGGTAATCGGCGGAGAAGGAACAGAGGAACAGAGGAAGCCAACGATGGACTCCAAGTGTGGTCTCCTGTCCCAGCTCCGAATCTCCGGTGTGTAGCTGGAGAGGAGCTGGCGGGTTTGCTAGGCCCTGTGTAAACCGGGATTCTTCACCCAGCCTCGGGATGCGGGCGGATTCTTCCAGCCGAGCTCCCAGTGTACGTTTATCTTTGAGGGTATTTTTGTAATGTTTTGCATTTGACATGTGGTATCTTATCCATTCACTTAAATACGTGAGCATCCACCAGACAGCCCAAGCTGCACGGGGGGGTTGGAGACGTAGCGCCGAGCACAGTTAAAGCTGAAATCTGTAGTTAGTCGGGAACATGGGAGAGAATCCCCATCCCAGAGGCTGCAGATTTCTGTGTGGTCCTCTGCCCCCTCGCCAGTAGGGTGGGGTCCGTCACCCCCACTTAACACACGAGGAGGCAGAGCTTCGGGATGGCTCTCGTGGCTGCCTGGCCCCCCGCCTCTGAGCCATTGGGGGACATACGTAGACGGTCTCTGAAGGAGAGTCCTGGTCTGTTCCGTGCTGGGGTTTGCGGGCGAGCAGAGGCGTGGGCTGCAAACATGTCTGTTTTAAATCAGGCTGATGTCTAGGCCTCTCCTTCCGAACACGGTGTCTTAGTGTTTTGCAACTGGCAGTTTCCACTGAAGCGTCTGTCCTGTAAGACTTTATGGGACCTAAGGAAGTTAATCCTTCCGTGGTAGGGATGCCAGAACCCTGGAGCTCGTCACTTAGGCACGGGGAGTCCATTTTAAATAAGTAGCTGATTTTTGAGCGGAAGCCGGTAGGGCCTGCAAGCTGGTCGTAATCCGCTGACAGCTTGCTGTGTACGGATGCCGGCGCTGGGGTTCCTCCAGCCGGAGCGGCGGCGTGGACCGTGGCTTCTCCACGTCTGCGCCTGGGGATTGCTCTGTTGAACGGGTTCTGGGAAGGGGAACCCGCTGGGCATGAATGCTTTCATGACCTGCCAGGCAAGGTGCAGGGGTGCCATGCTGCCCACTCCGCTCACCCGCCCGACTCCAGCTGTTGGAGTTCCCAACCCTCCACCTTCAGGAGGGGAGAAGGGTGGGAAGATCCTCACGGGGCAGCTGCGCGGGCCTCTGCTCACCCTCTCGCCACGGTGTGGTTTGAGGGAGGTCTGGGGGCAAAGACGGTCCCTTTGCCGGAGCCGGTTCTGGGGCTCAGCTTCCCCCCGGCCTTGCTCGGAAGTGTGCAAGTTCCTCTTCAGAGTTGTGGACGAGTGTGTGTGTGTTTGTGTGTGTTTTGAGAAGAATTACAGAAGTCAGCCACTTGACAGTTGACAGAGGATGTTGCAGCCAGCGCAGGTGACCACGTCACCCTGGTTTGTGACTGTTTCCCCGGTGGCCCCACTCTGAAGTCCATCTCGGCCGCAGGGTAGTTGGTTTTTTCCAGTGAGGCATTCGGTGATGTCTGGGCATGGCACATGGGGCATTGAAGGGTGTATATGGGCCTGGAGGAGGGAACAGCATCAGAACTTGGGGTTTCCTGGATGTCACCTTTGACACTGGACCTTCTCAGCCCAGGTAGGTCATATTGGGGGAGTGTGTTAATACTCGGGTGCCATTTAGAGAACTCCGTGTTGTAGGCGGTGTCCAGGACCTGGGTGTGTGGATGCTATAGTCTTCACACACGTACCCCGGTGGGGTTCACAGATGTGCTTCTGTACCGGGTAAAACCGTACGTCAAATGCAGGAGTTGTGTTTTTCTGGGGAGAGGGTCTGCTCTGCCACCTTGAACCATCGTGAAAATGAACCTTTTAGCAAAAGCAAATGTCCATTTTGTAATGTGGGGCAAGTCCTGGCTTGAAGGAACTGGCTTTAATTACAGGGCTGGCCTTCATGGGTGGTCCCTGGCCCTGAAACTGAGGATGGAGGGGTTGACGTCTTCCTGCTGAGTCCAGGTTGAGCTAGTGCCTTGATAGCACCTGAGCGGAGGGTCCTGCGGGTGCTCTGTGCGTTTTCAGAGCCGGGGAGACCGGTGTTGAGGAAGCTGGCCGGCCTGAGACAATGGGAGGCGTGGGGACTCTGGCAACCTGGAGACTGAGGGACAACTGCCACCTGTGGGATTCTGGGTTTTGTGGCTTCCGGTTTTTCGAGAGAAACTGAAAAATGCTCATTTTGACTTCAAACCTCCTGTTCTAAAATGTTGCCCATTGACTCTCTTTAAACAACAGCGTGAGTTCGGGCCTGATACACACAGCTGGGTGGGCAAAAGAGGGCTTGCCTGGCCTCTGCCCTGCCACCTCCCTGGTCGTCTGCACCTCCCTTGTCCCGGTAGGGAAACTGAGGCTCAGATCACGTGGCCACCTGGAGATCCGCGCCGAGCGGCGGGCAGCCTAAGAAACCCGTCCGGTTTTCCAGCCGAGGACCCGGCTCTGGTTGCTCAACTCCAGCGCTGTCTGCTGCGGAGAGCTGCCGCTCTCGGCCTGCGGTGGGGGTTCAGGCTGGCTGAGCAGGGATGCCTGGTGCCCAGCATGGGCGCAGAGCCCCGCGGGCACGGGTGTGGGCCTCCCCCCGCTGGAGGGAGGTGGCCCTCTCCAGTCCTCGCCATCTCCTGGCCTCTGATGCTGGCCACTGGGATCCCTCGGCCCCTCTTTCGAGGCTGCTTGGCCCTCCCTCTCCCCTGTCCCTTCTGTGCACCTGCTGACGGGGCTGGGGACTGAGGGCCCTCGGGCAGGGAGCTTCGGGGACAGGACCTGTCAGCGCACACTCAATACAGAAGGGACATGCGCCTCCCTTCTGGGCTGGCTTCCCGGTTCACCTGAGGGCTAGGGCAGGAGTGGGACCTGGGTTTTATGGGGCCCTTGTGAGCAAGTGTTTCAAACAGTGGCCTTTTGACACCCTCCTCCCTCTGGCTCCGGTTCCCCCAGATCAGGCTCTGTCCTCCCAGCTCTAGCCCCCTTTCCTGCTGTCTGGCCTGGGCCCTGCCGTCTCCTGGCCTGCCCTCCCACGGAAACTTGGAGGCCTCTGTGGCCTCATCCTGGCCGGGTTGGGTTCCTCTCCTCGGGACCTCTCCTCTGCGCCAGACACCTGTGAGCCTGGCCGGCTGCCTGCACCTGGCCTCTCTGGCGGGAGGGTGGTGGTGCCCACTCAAAGCGCTTTTGAGAGTGGGGTGGGGCTGGGGTGGCCTGGTAGCTCAGGTGCCACAGGCCACACACGTTGCCTGGGGGCTGCTCCCAGCCTCCAGCAGCTCCAGCGTGGATGCCCTCCAGCTGGGAGCCTGGGAAAACAGGGTTGGGGGGCAGCCCCGAGCTCAGAGCGTCCTCCCTGCCTCCTGGCTGTGTGCCATCTCTCATCCTCGTTCATCCCATCTGCAAAATGGGCACAGCCATGGGTGGGTGCAGATGAGACCTGCCAAAGGGGAGGTGGCCCACGGCGGAGGCATTTCCAGTGTCTTCTCATATTTAAAAGGAAATGGCTGGCACAGTGGCGAGGAAAACTGGGTTTGTCTTCCTGCTTCCGAGCCTCTTAGCCTGCGACCTGAGATAAGAGTGTGAATTTCTTCCGGCCTCAGTTTGCCCGTCTGTAGACTGGGGATGAGAATCTGGCTGTGTGGAATAAACGGGGCGGAAAGAGGTTCCTGGGCCCCGGGACTGCCAGGGCCACCATCTCCGGGAGGCTGGCTGGGTGAAGTGTGAGATGGGGAACTCGGGGACCACCAGGGCCTCTTGGGCTCCTCCCCGCACCAGCTAGCACGGAGTGACTGAGGAGCTGGGAATGGGGCTCGCGGGTGAGGCTCTGTCCTCAGCTGAGCTGTGTGGCTGTGGCACCTTGTGTCACCTTGCTGTTGGCACAGGGTCGGTTTACAGGGTGAGCTGGGAAGCAGGTAGTGAGCACCCTGTAGAAGGTCGCCTCCTGGCATCGTGATGTTGGGCACCATCTTCCCGGAGTTATGGCCCTGGACGCTGACGCCAGCCTTGACCCAGCCTCCCGGCCCTTTCCTGGGCCTGTCTGTGCCCCGTTCCGGGCCCCCTCCCCCGCGGTCAGCCTGCCACCACATCTGCTGGCTTCTCCCTACCCCCGCCCCCTCCGCTCTCCAGCCCTTCATCTGTCCGCGCACACGCAGCAGCCGCTTAGAATAATCGCGTCAAATGTCGCCGCCATCTGTTGCCTGACTTCCCGTCATCACCTCCATCCGGGCACCTCTGGGACTCCCAGTCTCTGGCCTTGAACCTCGGTCCTAGGACAGCCCCAGGAAAGGCCTCCATCACCTGGCCTCCCAGGATGCCAGCCCCGGTGTCCAGGTGCCCAGCCTGCCCTCGCACAGCCCACAGAACCCCCTCGCTTGCCTTTAAACTGCTCTGGGCACCTGCCCACCCAGCAACCCCCTCCTGGGCCCCCCCCCCACAGCCCCGCCAGCGGCGCCCGTGGCTTCCACCTGGTTCCCGGGCATCGCCTGGAGCACCTGTGCAAAGGGCCTTTTCCGAACACCTGTGCCCCGTGTTCTTCTGCAGAACCTGGGCTGGCAGGGGCCCTGGAGGCAGCCTGCACCTGTTCCCCGTGTGGCCCGGGCAAGGCCAGGCTGGGGAGGAACCCAGGATGTTGCCACCCCCCCCCCCAGTGACTCCTGATCACTGCAGGACTGTAGCTGCAAGGGTGTTCTGCCCTCAGGGTGAACATGGGGTTCGCTGAGGCTATCGGGGGGACCCAAGAAATTTGCTGTAGAGGTGGCTGCCCTTGGTGCTGGCCCTGTGCTGTGGGGTCCTGGTGGTCACCCTGCCCCAGAGCTCCTGCCTGCCTTAGTGACTCAGTGAGTGTGGCTGAGCCTCAGGTCTGCAGGGGGGAGGCAGACTTGCAAAATAAGCCGCCTTTGTTATTCATTTTACTCCTGGGGGAGGGTCTCCCCACCCCGCCCTTGGCCCTGTGTTCTCTCCCCTTCTGGTTCCGGGTCAGGCTCCAGGCCATCTGCTGAGGCCTTGCCCTAGAGATTAGTGGTGGCCCTGGCGGGCTTGCCAGTTACTCAGGGTGTTCACCTTGCGACGCGAGTCCCGTGTGGGGACTCGGGGCAACCTGGGGGGGCGTCCGCAGTCGGGGAAGAGACACGAAGGCCACCCCTGTGCATCTGGCGCAAGAAGGCCTCTCTCTGTGCCATCGCTCGGCCTCCTCCCCCGCCCCCACCCCCACCCCCGAGAAAAATTGCTTCACGCGGGTGAGCTCAGAACATGCCGAAGGCAAATGTAATAATGAATTTATTATGAAGCTGCTGGGATCACATGGCACCGCAGCCACCCGGGCCTCTGCAGCAGGGTGACCCCGGCCTTGTTAGGGCTGCAGAAGCAGCGCCCCTTGGGGGAGCGGGGATCGTCGGGGCGGGCGTGGGGGGGCCCGAGCCGGGGGAGGGGGACGCCCTTTATTTGTTCACAAACATTTCTTTCTGCGTTAATGAAAAATTACCAAGAGGGGTGATTAGAGGATCCAGGTCCAGACTGTGCACACGGCCAGCCGAGAGTGAAGCCCCGCTGGGCCCGGCCTCATGAGGTGTAATTACCCCAGGGGGGCTGTCGGGGGAAGGGCGGATTGGTGCTTGAACCGGACCGGCAGAAAATTCATCTCAGCTATTAGCTTGTAATTACAGAGCAAGGAGGGAGCAGGCTTGAGGTCTGGTGCCGGGGAAGAGCCGGATGAAAGGCGGCGGTAATTACGGGATCCGCGGGAGGCTGGGAGGCCGCGACGCCTGCTGATTAATAACGCCCTCCGCCCTGGCCGCCCCCGTGGGGGAGGGGCGGGCTGCCGTATTAAATGGAGTATTGGAGGCCTCCCCTCCCCCCGCCCGCCCCCCCCAAATCCCGCTGTTCCGAGTGTTTGGGCAGCAGGTGAGCCTGTCTGGGGTCTGTTCTGAAGCACTGAGAACAAGGAGGGTTTCCGGAAAACATTACCTCCCTCTGCCAGCCAGGCTTCCCCTTCTCCGCTGGGATTTTTCCTCCTTTTTTCTTCCTGGCCTTTTTTTTTTTTTTTTTTAAAGCGTGGTGCTGTTTGTGACCATATCAGAAGCCTCAGCGGCGGAGAGTAGGAGAGAGTATTGATGGAAGACACTGCTCCGTGGTAGGGGCAGTGGGGGAGGAGCCCTGTGGCTCTGGGACGAGGGACAGGGATCTCTGAGGGACAGGGATCTCTGCGCTCCAGGCTTGCCCTGCCCGGGAAGGGGGGCTGAGCGCTTTGGGGCGCAGGTGGCGGGTGGTTTATTCTCTTTACTGCCCTCTGGCTTCTGGCAGCAGCCCATGGGCTCTGGGCTCTGCTGCGCAGACTGGCCGGCCCAGATGGGCTCTGGAGGGGCCCGGGGAGCAGCAAGCGGAGGCTCACTTTGGGGTGGGGGGACGTTCCCTGGCCCCTTCATTTGCAGGTGCCCAGGGCTGAGGAACCTGTAGGTGTCTGGATGTGGCAGCTTTTTTTCCCCTGGGGGGATCAAGGTGGCAGCTGACAAGGGCAGGAAGGAGCCTGTCCAGCGTGGCACGGGATGTCAATAAGAAGGAAGGAAGGTCCCCTGCAGATCTGGTCCACCTAGACCCTGGGCTCATTTTTTTTCCCTGCTGAGCTGCACATGTCAAGAGAGCTTGCACGGTGCTGAGAGCCCCCCAGCCCCCAGCCCACATCCATCACGGCCTTCATGCTGTGGAGCTTATTCCCAGCTGTTAGGATAATGAATTTACATGAGCTGATAATGTAGACAAGAATTCAGTCAATGGCCGGGAGCACAAGTTAATAAATACCTCTCTAATGAGGGCAGGGGGTGCGCTCTCCTAGGGCCTCCTCGCCCCTCCCGCCCAGCTGCCCCCAGGCCTGTGTGGACACCTGGGCACCTGCCCTGGCCTCCACTAGAGAACACCTATCGGTGAGGCCCATGTCCGCCTCCCTGGGTGGCAGGGGTTTTGTACTGAGGCTAGGGGGGTAGAACACCGGGTGGCCCCGAGGCTGTGTCCACCCCCAGCAGACCCAGGGTGACCTTTCTTGGGGTCTCTGGGTCCCCCAGTTTTGCCTCTTGTCCTAGTGCGGGGGGAGCTGCCCCCGGGCTGCTGTGTTTGGGGCGGGGGGGGGGGGGGGGGGGGGGGGGGGGGGGGGGGGGGGGGGGGGGGGGGGGGG
>CAUYRT010100640.1:0-22741 GCA_963574885.1 Lepilemur ruficaudatus | reverse complement strand
CACTGTACTCGATAGGTAGATTTATATCTCTCACTCCTTTTCCATTTTCTCTCCTTCTTAGTTTTCAATGTCCATTAGAAGTCTTTATGGCTACATATGTCCTTCATTTAGGTCCCATTTATGAGTGAGAACATGTGGTATCTGTTTTTCCATTCCTGAGATACTTCACTTAGGATAATGGTCTCCAATTCCATCCAAGTTGCTGCACAAGACATTATTTCACTCCTTTTTATGGCCATGGTGTACCTATATCTATATATAAACACCACATTTTCTTTATGCATTTATCAGTCAACTTAGGTTGGTTTTCTATCTTCGCAATTGTGAATTGTACTGTGATAAACATTCAGGTTTTTTTTTTTTTTTTAATAAAATGACTCCTTTTCCTTTGGGTGGATAACCAGTAGTGGGATTGCTTAATAGAAGGGTAGGTCTACTTTTAGTTCTTTGAGGACTCCATACTCCATACTGCAGAACTCCATAGTGGTTGTACAAGTTCACATTTCCACCAATAGTGTGTAAGCATTCCCTTTTCATTGTAACCGTGCCAACATCTATTGTTTTTGCCTTTTTAATCATGGTGATTCTGACAGGGGTAAGGTGTTATTTTATTGCGGTTTTAATTTGCATTTCCCTGAGATTAGTGATGTTGAATATTTTTTTATGTTTGTCAGCCATTTGTCTATCTTTTACAAGTTTTTCAAACTTAAAAAAACATACTGGTGACTCCCTTCCAGTTAAAGCAAAGTTGATGAGAGAGATAGCTGGAGTAACCCTTTTCTCTCCCTATTTCTTCCCTGACACCATGTTGCATGATGATTTTTGGATGTATGTACCGAGATTGAAAAACAGAGAGATGGAAACAGCTATGGAAATCTGATTCATGTGAACATCTTACATGTATTCTGAGACTTCAGTGAAACCCATGATGTAATATAATAGTCCTTCAGTTTATACTTTTTTTATGATGATTAATTTTCTAAAGAACATAGTAATTTTTGGTTGTGAACAATTTTTAATGTTCTTGATTACAACTGTGAGGTAAATATGCACAAGCTACGCTGGAGTTAGTATGACTAACACCCAAATAAGGCTGGAAATGTGACTTGGATTATGGGTTAATGTATTCTATTTGTATTGTTGCCAGCATAACTCAATTGAAATTTTATTTTTTCTCTCTGATTTTTATAAAATAAATAAATAAATAAATTATGCATTACAATGTTTGTATTTTTGTTTTTTCTCTGATAATTTACAATGCTGATATTGGAAGAAGATATATACTCATTTACATTTGTAACTATCTCTTAAGAATTAATATTTTAATAAAATAAATTGTTTTAGAACTGTAGGCTTCAGATTTTTCCCCCTACCTATTAGCCTTTTTTTTTCTTTATTGAAGTATACTTTACATATCATGTCTTTACTCCATTCTAAGTGTACAATTAAATGATTTTCAGTGAATTTACCGAGGTGTACAGTTAATCACATAAATCAGTTTTAGAGGAATTCCTTTCCCCTATTGAGACTCCTAATTCCACTTCCCAACTACTTTTCAAGCATGTCCCACCCCTCCACAGTGCCCACCATGTCGCTCAGATGTAGGTTTACCCACCACCCCCCAATTCCCTAGTGATGGAATATTACTCAATTTTAAGAAATGACAGTGAGTTAGCACCTCTTATATTTTCCTGGATTAAGCTTTAGCCCATTAATCGAAGTGAGGTGACACAAGACCAGAAGAATGGGCCCCACTTGTACTCGCCATCAAACTGATATTGACTGATTAACACTATGTTGCTCAAATGGTGGGAGTGATCACTATTAGCCTTTTTATAGCTACTAATTGCAAGTCTGTTGCTAATTTGCCTATCTTTGTTCTTTATCTGGTAACTCTACTAGGAATCTAAAGCTGTTAATGAAAGCTAAATTTTCGCCATTTTCTCACTCACCACCCATCAAAGGAAATTTAAAGGAGGGAAAATGTTTTTGAGATTGAGACTGGAAATAACACTTCAATTAGTAATTTGTTTTCACATAATTATATATCTATATCTATTTTTTTCTTTACGTCAAAGTATAATTACATTGCTTGGCCTTCAGTGAAGAAAATAGAAATCACTGGATATATGAAGCAGATTTAATACAGTGCATGAAATGCTTGCACGTTATTAGAAGTCTTACAGGAACAGGCGTCGGGGGCAACTATTGGAGCTATTGTGTTCTGGACTAGACCCTGGTGATGTGCTATAATGTACAGAAGCCTCACTGCCGTGGCCACTGTCTCATTGCTCTCAGCACTTTTGAAGCTGGCAAATGTCATGGGATTCAGGTCTGGCTGCCACAGTTACTTTCCCTCACATTGCATCATCTTGCTCACCAGCAGAGTTATTTGAGTAGATGCCCTTTGCCTCACTGTGCCTTCTAAAACTCATGGTGGTTAAAAACATAGGGAAAAGGCTCCATGACGTTAGTCTGGGAAAAGATTTCTTTGGACATAATCCCTAAAGCACAGGCAAAAATATATATATGAGATTATATCAAACTAAAAGGCTTCTGCATAGCCAATGAAATAATCAAAAAATGAAAAGCCATCCTACAGAATAGAAGAAAACATTTGCAAACTATACATCTGGTAAGGGACTAATATCCAAAGATTAAAAAATAAGAAAATAAATGACCAGTTAAAAAATAGGCAAAGGACCGGAATAGGCATTTCTCAAAAGAAATACAAATAGCTGATAGATATTTTAAAAAATGCTCAACATCACGAACCATCGGGGAATGTAAAATAATCGCAAGGAGATATCAACTCACACCTGTTAGAATGGCTACTATGCCCAAAGCAATCACAGTAACAATGAAAATAAATAAATGGGACCTGATCAAATTAAAAAGCTTCTGCACAGCCAAGGAAACTATGAACAGAGCAAGTAGACAACCTACAGAATTGGAGAAAATATTTGCATGGTATACATCCAATAAAGGGATAATAACCAGAATCTACAAAGAACTCAAGTAAATCAGCAAGGAAAAATCAAATAACCCCATTAAAATGTGGGAAAAGACAGGAAGAGAAGCTTTTCAAAAGAAGATAGACTAATGACCAATAAACGTGAAAAAATGCCCAACATCACTAATCATCAGAGAAATGCAAATCAAAACCACAATGAGATATCACCAAAAAGTCTTAAAATAACAGATGGTGGCATGGATTCAGAGAGGAATACTGTATTGGTGGGACTGTAAACTAGTGCAAACTCTATGGAAAAGAGTGTGGAAATTCCTCAAAGTACTATAAGCAGACCTACCATTTGACCCAGCAATCCTAATACTGGGTATTTACCCAAAGGGAAAAAAGTCATTTTATCAAAAAGACACTTTCACTAGAATTTTTATTTCAGCACAACTCACAATTCCAAAGATATGGAATCAACCCTAGTGTCCATCAATTTATGAATGGATTAATAAAATGTGGTGTATGTACACCATGGAGTATTACTCAGCAATTAAAATAAATTAATATCTTTTGCAACAATCTAGATGGAATTGGAGACTATCCTCCTAAGTGAAGTATCACAAAAGTGGAAAAAGAAACACCACATGTGCTCACTATTAAATTGGAACTAACCAATCAGCACTCATGTGCACAGATGGAAATAAAACTCAACAGAAATCATGCAAGCGGGAGTGGGCAGGAGGGAATTGGTGAAATCATATCTAATGGGTACAATGTACACTCTCTGAGTGATGTGCACATTTATAACTTTGACTCAAGCAGTACCAAAGCAATCCATGTAACCAAAATATCTGTACCCTTGTAATATTCTGAAATAAATAAATAAATAAATAAAATATCAAAAAAGGAAAAGAAATCAGTATATCAAAGAAATACCTGTACTCCCATGTTTATTGCAGCACTATTCACAGTAGCCAAGATATATTAATACAATCACCCTAAGTGTCCATCAGTGGATGAATAGTTAAAGAAACTGAGATACAATGAAATACTATTTGGCCATAAAAAAGAATGAAATTATGTCATCTCCAGCAACATGGATGGACCTGGAGATCATCATGTAAAGTGAAATAAACCAGTCACAGAAAGATGTAAGTTACATGATCTCACTCATTTACAAGAGCTGAAAAAGTGGATCTCACAAAGGTAAGAGTAGAATGATAGATACCAGAGACTGGTAAGGTCATGTTGGTGGTGGTGGTGGTAGTGGGGGCTTATGAAGAGAGGTTGGTTAATGGATACAAAAATGTAGTTAGACAGAAGGAATAAGTTCTAATATTCTATAGCAGAGTAGGGTGACTATAGTTAATAACAAAGTATTGCATATTTCAAGATTGCTATAAGAGAGGACTTGAAATGTTTACAGAAATGATAAATCCTTGAGGTGATGGATATCCTAAATACCCTGACCTGATCTTTACACATTCAATGCATGTAACAAAGTATCACATGTACCCCATAGATATGTGCAAATATTATGTATGAACAAAGTTTTTAAAAAGAGAAAGAAAATCACTTCAAAATAGTGCCAGGCACTAAGGTAGGTGTTGGGTACGTAGTGATGAAGAAAGTCGCCATACTTTAAGGAGTATAAATGGAGGAGACAGATAATAAACATGTAAACAACTAAAGATCAGGTCATTTCAACTGGAGCTAGGCTAAAACTGGATTGTATGTGTATGTGTGTGTGTAGAGGGTCTACTTCAGCCTCAGAGTTTGGAGAAGAGTTTTCTGAGACGAGATAGTGGAGCTGATACCTGAGTCCCTGAAGGGACACCAAGTTAAGAACGTGAGACAGAGCCCTCTAGACAGAGGAAGCAGCTAGTACAAAGGAACAGGGAGAAGCCACGGGAGTTGGAGCAAGTGAGTGAGGGGGGAGGTTGGCAGCATGCTGATCACACAGGGCTTCAAGGCCCATGCAGGCAAAGAGAACTAGATGGCCCTATGGTCCTTTCCTCTTCCAAGATTTTACTGCATTAATTTTGTTGCCATAATTATACCATAAAATGCTTGAGGTCAGTGGTCATGCTTTTGTATTTTTCTAGGTCCCAGATGAGTTAATAGTGGATGCTTGGTTGAGTATTTGTTAATTGATTTATTTTTGTTCATCATGTAGCTTATACATAAAGTACACTGAGTTTATTCTCCTTGAAAACTACTTTGTGCTCTTTCCTAAACCAGACTCATCCTTCCTCCTCAACACAGTAAGAGATACTTTCACTTTTTGCACCGCTGCTACTCCTGAATTCTGGAATTTTTGCTTTTAACTATCTGACAGACAGAATATCTTGAAAGGAATGCTGAGCCTTGTGGGAAAGGTCCGCTTGAGTAATCAGATCTCTAGATCACTCATTTCATTGAAATTCACCAAAAATATACTGGGTCCCCACTGTGTGTCCTGCAGTATGCTGAGCCTTGGTGGCATTATGTTCTTGGGCAATAAACACAGGCTCTGGAGTCAGCCATTGGGTTTATATTTTAGCTCTGCCAATAATAAACTGTAGAATTTGGAGCAAGTTTACTAACACGTCTTACATTTCTTTTTCAAGAGATAAGGATGATAATAAAACCTATTTTATAGGTAGTGGTGAGGATCAGAAGACATGATATATGTAAAGCACTTGGGACAATGTCTGACACATTTTATGTACAAGTTTGATAAAGAAAAATATGTTTCTTGTGTTGTTGTTGTTGTTTTGATAATAACATTTAGTACCAATTATTTTTAATCTGTATCACAAACCCTGTAATTATTAGAAATACTTCACACCAATGGCCCTTATGTCTGCATAAAATATATATATTTTTATGTAAGCACTCAAAAATTGGGCTACTGTTGTTAAATATTTGAGATATTTGTGTTGAACTCAGGGATCCCAGATATTGACAGCAGCCTTCCAAAAGGCAAAAGCCTATCCATAGTGGACGTGCTCTGGGGCCCGGGGGCAGGAGGTAGGTGGGCTTCATAGAATGCCAGCATGAGCTACAGCAGCACAGAAACAGCTCTGCATGGATGGGACAGTTTTGAGCAGTATTGACCTGGGCCCTCATTAGTTGCTCATCTTTTCATTTGTCATTCAATTAAAATCACAGCAGGAAAGAACTGGAGGTTAGGGTTTGTGTCAGTCCTTACTTTTCTATCATTACATCATACTAGCACCCTGGGAGTAGGGCAATAGAAAGATAATTTTTAGAAGACCTGTAAATAACCTTCAAGTAGATAAAGAATTATTACATAAGGGATGATGTATCGTTAATTATTCTCCATCTGTACAGGGGAAAGACAGTGAAAATAGGTTTGGTGTTCCACAGGAGAAATAAAAGTTGGCTAATGGGAAGAACTTCCTGACAAAGGAGTTATTAAATACTGTAATGCATTAGTAAGTCTGGTGGATAATTATTTTACTAGAAACAATTTTAAAAGAGCAGAGCTACTTGCCTACTAGGGACAGTTAAGTCAGTCCTACTTGGTGGCAGTGGACAGAAAAAGGTTCCAGGCAACCTATGGATGCAGTGAAATGGACAGTGGTGCTCAACAGATATTTCCTGAGCTCTTGTTCTGTGCAGGAAATTTTGGACTCTAAGGATGCAGAGCTGAACCAGCACAGACCCTGCCATCAGTGAGCTCAGGGTGTGCAGCTAGGTGTGCAGCCACTTGTCCAGGGGACCTAGGGGTACTAGGGTGCAGGGAGGTTGAAGACCATGGGGAACTGCAGGTGACCGACCACATGTTTCTGATACTGCACCTTGGAAACCTGATAGATGTGCCCAAGGCATAAGAATAAGCAGGAATCTGCCCATTTAGTATGCCCGAATGAATGAGGTGAGCCTTCTTGGTTCGTGGTGAATAGGTGGCTGCAAGGTGACCTTGGGCTGGTCAGTCGTGGTTTCTGGTCAGAGGACTTGAATCATAACTATGGGCCTGTCCAGGCAACTCTTTTTCTTACTCTCATCTCCCACAGTTATGAGAGTCTGAGATATGAGATTCCCCACTCCCACCCTCCCATCCCTATAAGAATTTAATGAGCCTGGGAGAGGTTCATTGCAGAAAATTTGCTATGGATAATCTACTAGGCTCTGAGAATGAGCAGCTCTAATGAGCCAGCTCCTCATCTTGCTGGGGCAGTACAGGTTATTGTTAGGAGCACAAGTTTAGGAAATAAGCAGAAAAATGCTGTCACACCCCAACTAAGTGACTGGGCCCACTTATTTAACTCCGCCAAGCACCAGCTTCTGCATCTGTAAGGAAATGAGATAGTGTATGACAGCACTAATTACAGAATCTGGAAAATAATAAGAACTCAATAAAGTGCAATTATGTTTATATTATCATTATTATTATTATTCTGTTGCCTAACCAAATGAGGCCCATGGAATCCTTCCTTCCCTCTGATTCATCTGCTGTGAATGCTGATTCAGCCTTTGTACGGAAGGAGTGACACAAGCTGCCCTTAATTTGCCACGGGATGCAGGACACCTATACTATCCATATCCTCTAAAAAACAGTAAGGTAGGGTGGGTGCCCCTGAGATATCTGACTTTCAGGAAAATTAACCCAAAGAATGGAAGGTCTAATGAGTGGAGAGAGAGAAAAAAAGTATGAACCTCCAGAGATGCTAATATTTCATGTACAAGTTTGATAATGAAAAATATGTTCCCTTGTGTTGCTGTGTGTTTTGCTAAAAACATTTATTAATAGTACCAACTAGTTTTTATTTTTAAATCTGAACTACAAACTATGTACTTATCTCACACCAATAGCCCTCACATCTGCATAATATATAGAGATGAGATAGAGATAGAGAGACAGAGAGATAAAGAGAGACAGGCGTGCGCGCGCGCACACACACAAACACACTCTTTGCCCATACAGGAATGCCTTGCTAAAGATATATCCAGAATATATCCAGATATATCCAGATATATCCAGATATATATATATATCTCCAGAAAATGAAACAGTGGTTAAAATCCCAAATGTTCTTTTCTAGACTCCCACAGCAGTTATTACCTGTTCTTAGTACTCTATAAGCCATGCGATGTCTAATTGCAACTTTTCCATTGGCCTAGACAGACCAACAGACACTCCTCTAGGAATGGTGCATTTGATTCCAGCACTTTTTAAAACCACTTTCAATTGCTGAGATGTTTTCCCACTTTCCCTCTGGAGATTGAAACTAAGGCTGCTGCCCGGGTGGGTCAAATCTGGAGATTTGACCACAGTCTCGTCCCCTGCTTCTGCCTCCTGTCTGGCCACCTCTCATCTTTCTCTCGCATAACCCTTTTAATCTGCAGCCAAACACAGGACTAGCCCTTTTGTCTAGTCGTTACAGGTTTCTCCTGTTTCTCACCAGTTCTTGTTCTCAGTACCCTGAAAATTAGTGGTTTGGCTAGAGCATGAAAAATCAGGAATATTGTATCCTGGGATGTGTGTGCAGAGGGGGTGTGGAGAAGGGATGGGGGTGATAAATTGGAACACAGCGCCAACCCAGGCAGCAGCCTTAGTTTCATATGCTCAGTCACAATAGGGCAGCACAGGGTGTTTTGTTCTCTGTCTAGCTGCTTCTTCCAGTAACATGTGGAACAAATGTCTCTTTTGGACTATGGATGAGGTAGTGTGGATAGGTCTGTAGCATCATTGCATTTGGACTCTCAGCTGGTTTTATTTCCTATTGAACCTTTAATGGAAACGCATACACAGCAAGTCAAGGCCTGTCCCTTTTCCCTTTTTTCTTTTTTTTTTTTTATTTCTTCCAGGAGTGCTGATGATAAGGAAAGCGATGTCTAAATCTTCTTAATGGTGTTTATGCAAGCAGTTTTGCTTAGCTGCAGACTGCACAGCCCCCTCCCCTCCCATCGCCCTGCTAATATTGCTGCTTCATTCCTTTCCCTGTTGGCTATTACTATGGACTACAGCAAATCTAAAACTAAATAATCCCCTTAGTGTCAAGTTTTCGGGGCTGAGCAAATAAATCTAACGAAATGCATTATCTAGGCAGAGGAGGCTGTTGTAAGGGGAAAAAGATGAAAGCTATTTTATTTTAAGGAAGAGAATAAACCGTCGATCGTTTGGGGCTCAATCATAATTTTAAGTATTGTTACTTTATTTTATTTAACTATTGTACATGCCCTGTTTTGATTGTAATTAAAAACCCTGCAAAGCTTCTAAAGGCCAGAATTAAAGGGGTGGGGGTGGAAAATGAGGATCTCATGAGGGAGCTATGCAAATTCCTTCCAGTCCAGATAGTTTCAATGTTCTGATGAGGCCAAGGGTACTGTGAATAAACAAAGGAGTCTCCTTTTCCTCTCTTTTGCATCCTCTAACACCTAGGATGGGGATAGGAGCAACAGCAAAGGCACTGGCAGAACAGAGAAATGGATAGTATTATTTATTTAGGGAAAGAAATCCCAGTCTCTCTGTTATCCACTGGGTGAAGCAGCTTTCCATCCCGAGAGAAAGGAGGAGTGCCCACACCCTGTCAACCCATGTCCAGGCCAGCTGAAAGGTCTAGCAGGACCATAAGTAAGTATCCGGGTGAGCCGAGCTGAGACCCTGCGCACCAAGGTACTCCTGGCTCCTTGTTCTGTTGGCTCTTAGTAGTTTAGCTTTTTCTTAAAAACCCCCAGAGAGGCCCAATTCAGGGAAGCTTGGTCTTTGAGCTTCATGACTCTAGAACCAGTGAGTTGTACTCAAGATGGGTGCAAATGGTCACTAAATGACCTGTGCCCACTTATTTATTTATCCATTTATTAATTCATTCTTCAAAAAATCTGAGCATTAACCCAGTTCCAGACATTGCTGTGGGTACTGGGGTTATATAGTACTGAAGAAAACAAAGATCTGCCCACATGTAGCTTATACTGCAGAGAGGGGAGACAGCAAACAAAAGCATAGATAAATATGGATTTTTTCCAAGTGTTATAAAGAAAAATTAAGCAGAGTAAGGATGATAAGAAGAGACTGAGAGATCAGGAAAGTCCTCACATTTATTCATTCAACAATTTTAATTGAGCACTTACTAGAACCAGGCCCCATTCCAGGTTCTGGGGATACAACAGTGAACAAAATGGACAAATTTCAGGCCCTCATTAAGCTTATATTCTATTGGGGGGGAATATCAATAAACACAACATATCAAATATGTGCCAGGAAAAAATTAAAGCTTAAAGAGAAAGAGAAGAGAGAATGGAAAAAATTGAAATTTTAGCCAGGTGACATCTGAGCAGAGACCTGAAACAAGAGAGGAAGTGAACTGCATGAATACCTGGAAGTGAAGTGTTCCAGACTGAGAGAACAGCCAGTACAAAGGCCCTGAGGCAGAGCCCACACTTGGCATGTTGGAGGAACAGCAAAGAGGCCAGGGTGGCTGCAGCAGACCCAGCGAAGGCAAGAAAGTGGCATTAACAGGATGCCAGGCAAAGTGAGCTCCCCAGCTCTGTGCTCCCAAGGCCTATGCACTTGTGTCCTTGTGGCCGTCACTGTTTGTCCCTGACTATTTATGCATCTGTCTCCTACATCACAAAGACAAATATCTTTTTATCCTATGAATCCTTTGCATTTGGCACATAAAAAGTGAAATGAAGGAATGACATTCAGCCTTTTTGTTCTGCCTCAAATTTAAATATATTCTCTTTATGAGAAAAATTCTTCTCCACAACTTACCTAAAAATCTCTCTATACACTGGAGCTTCAATTTCAACCTCCCTCACTCTTCTGTGTAGAAAGGTTCCTCCTAAAAGAAAGAAACCTATTACACAGGTACTGAAGAATTATTCTTCTTACTGAAGAATAACACCCCGTAAGTGATTCTGAAATGCTGTCTCATTAGGGAAATTGGGTGCATGATTGTTTATGGCTTGGGTTTGGAAATTCTTAGGATAGGATGTAAGAGTGCAAGTCTTTGGGTTAGTTGTTTTCTTAAGAAGAGGGTTGATGCAAGCAAAGTGAAGTTCTGCTCAAAGAAGGAAGGATTACAGTATAAGACATTCTGCAGGTGAAACTGCATAACTGACGGGAGGGCTTGCTCTGGTTGCCATCTCTTTCATTAGGCTGGTGCAAAAGTAATTTAAGTTTTAACGTTGTTGAAATTTGCCCCTTGATATTGAAATACACTCTTAAATAAATGTGGTTATATTATACATCGTTTTAATGCGCATTTCTCGCTTTTTGTTTTTTTGCTAATGACTTATTACTTGCTGTTTATTTTATATTTATTTTAGACTATGGAAATGATGCTAGACAAAAAGCAAATTCCAGCGATTTTCTTATTCCAGTTCAAAATGGGTCGTAGAGCAGCGGAGACAACTCGCAACATCAACGTATTTGGCCCAGGAACTGCTAACGAACGTACGGTGCGGTGGTGGTTCAAGAAGTTTTGCGAAGGAGACAAGATCCTTGAAGATGAGGAGCACAGTGGCCGGCCACCGGAAGTTGACGACGACCAATTGAGAGCAATCATCAAAGCTGGTCCTCTCACAACTACAGGAAAAGTTGCCGAAGAACTCAACATGAATTATTATATGGTCATTTGGCATTTGAAGCAAATTGGAAAGGTGAAAAAGCTCAGTAAGTGGGAGCTTAATGAGCTGGCCAAAAATAAAAAAAAATTCGTCATTTAAAAGTGTCATCTTCTCTTCTTGTACACAATAACAACAAACCGTTTTTCAATGGGATTGTGACATATGACGAAAAGTGAATTTTATACGACAACCAGCAATGGCCAGCTCAGTGCTTGGACTGAGAAGAAGCTCCAAAGCACTTCCCAAAGCCAAACTTGCACCAAAAAAGGTCATGGTCACTATTTGGTGGTCTGCTGCTGGTCTGATCCACTACAGCTTTCTGAATCCCAGGGAAACCATTACATCTGAGAAGTATGCTCCACAAATGAAGAGATGCTCCACAAATGAAGAGATGCACCAAAAACTGCAACACCTGCAGCCGGCATTGGGCAACAGAAAGGGCGCAATTCTTCTCCATGACAATGCCTGACTGCTGTCACACAACCAATGCTTCCAAAGTTGAACAAATTGGGCTACTAAGTTTTGCCTCATCTACCATATTCACCTGACCTCTTGCCAACCGACTACCACCTCTTCAAGCATCTCGACAACTTTTTGCAGGGAAAACTCTTCCACAACCAGCAGAATGCAGAAAATGCTTTCCAATAGTTCATGGAATCCCAAAGCACAGATTTTTATGCTACAGGAATAAACAAACTTATTTCTCGTTTGTAAAAATGTGTTGACAGTAATGGTTTCTACTTTTTTTTTTAATAAAGATGTGTTTGAGCCTAGTTATAATGATTTAAAATTCACAGTGCGAAACTGCAATTATTTTTGCACCAACCTAATACAAGGCAGGTGACTCCTGATTGCTTTAGCTTTTCCTTTCATCTCTGTTTACTGTCCCTTTAGACAGGACCACTGAGAGAGCCTTGTAGAGAAGTTTCATAATTTCTCTCCAAGCCCTGAACACAGAGTTCTGAGAGGGACACAGCCTAGGTGGAAAGTTAGACATCTGCATTTCTCATATCATGGTAATACACTCCAAGACTTCTGGGAGATTTAAACAGATTGTTTGGCCCAGCAGGGCTGCAGACCACTGCCTATGAGAATCTCCCATGAGAAGGCGTACATTCTACCCATGCAGCCTCAGAGACAAGAGAAAAGAAGATATACAGTAAGACATCTTGGTTTACTTTATATTCTGAAATAATTTTAAGACTTCCAGAAAAGTTGCAAAAAAATAGTTCAGAGAGTTTGGTTACATGCTTCATCCAGCTTACCCTAATGTTAACAACTTACATAGCCATCACACAATTATCAAAACTAGGAAATTAATACTGGTACAACACTGTCAACCAGATTACAGATCTTATTTGAAGGAAATTTCTTTTTAAGGCAGATTTTAGCTACCCCCTGATCAGTGTTAAACTATCACAACAGCAAAATTCAGCATCACAGTAAAGTTCTACCAGCATCTATTGCTGCATAAGAAACCACAAGATAGGTAGTGGTTTAAAACAATAGTTTTTAAATTATTATTATTACAACCCATGATTCTGTAGGAAAATTGGATGGGGTTTAATGGGGATAACTCATCCCTACTCCATAATTTCTGGGGCCTTAACTAGGAAGACTTAAAAGGCAGGGGCTGAGGCCAGGCATGCTGGCTCACGCCTGTAATCCTAGCACTCTGGGAGGCCGAGGTGGGAGGATCGCTCAAGGTCAGGAGTTTGAGACCAGCCTGAGCATGAGTGAGACCCCGTCTCTACTAAAAATAGAAAGAAATTATCTGGACAACTAAAAATGTATAGAAAAAATTAGCTGGGCATGGTGGCGCATGCCTGTAGTCCCAGATACTTGGGAGTCTGAGGTAGGAAGATCGCTTGAGCCCAGGAGTTTGGGGCTGGAACTGGGGCTGGCCATGGAGCAGTCTCTATTTCCATACCACCTCTCCACGTGGCTGGCTTAAGCTTCCTCACAGTTTGGTGGCCTTGGGGTAGTTGAGCTTCTTTCATGGTGGCTCAAGGCTCTATGAAGAAGGAAGCAGAGACTGACAGTCCTTCTAAAAGTTGTGTCTGGACCCACCCTACTCTATGGGTTGAAACAGACACAGGAAGCCCACATTCAAGAGGAATACACAAAGGCCCCCACTTGACTGGAGGAGTGTCAATTTTATGTTGCTGCAGGTAACAATTGTATCAGCTAATTTTATGTCTTGAAGAGGAGCAAATTACCTTACAGCAGATCCCTTTTGCTCTGATAAGGGTCATTTTGGAAGCCTTCATTCTTTACTTTGGGGGAAGAAGGTAATAAACCATCCTCCACATGGCTTAGTAAATCTATGTTGCTGATTAATATCCAGAGGTCTGAAGGTCCAGCAAATCCATACAAGGAACCCCAGGGCTTTCTGGGAAATAAGGTTCACAGTTAACAAATACTGTGGGGATGGATGACAGTGATTCTGGCCAAAGTCTATGGATAAAAAAGGACATTTAGGTCCCTAGGAAGGAAGTTACTATGAAGAAGGGGCATCTAGACTAGTGACCCAGGACACACCTGAGCCTATAGTTTTGGGTTGGAAAGGACTGGTTTCTGGCAGACACTTTGGACACAGCCATCCCAGAATAACAACTTTGCTCCAGAAGTAAAGGTTAGTCATATATATATATATATACACACACACACACATATGTCATGGAGAGGGCATCACTTTGGCCTGTCTGGCATCTGTACCAGTGAAAACTTCAGGGCAGCAGTGGACAAGGACCCACTGGCGAGGCCCTTTTACCTGGTAATACATCGTGGCAGAGACAGAAACGAGACACAGAGTACTGAGTTCCTCTCTGCCTGGAAATTATAAGTAGGACTTACTCCTCAGGGGTTTTGGACAATTCTGAGGAGGACAGAAAGGTCTTGGTAAAGAGACACTGCACTTCCTGCTCATAAACCTCCAGTGGTATGTATATAACTAATTGGAAAATTTGAAAGGGTGTGGCTTTTTTTCTGTCCTAAGAAAGTAAAGCAGGTCAATCAATGACAAGGCTCAACAAACATTTTTTTTGTTAAGCACCAGGCAGTAAATATTTTAAGTTTGTGGGTGGAATGGTTTCTATCACAACTACTCAACTCTGCCATTGTAGCATGAAAACAGCCACAGAAAATATGCAAACAAATGAGTGTGACTATATTCAATAAATTTTATTTATAGATACTGAAACACAAATTTCATAAAATTTTCATGTGACAAAATATTCTTCTTTTGATTATTTTACTCAATCATTTAAACATGTAAAAACCATTCCTAGCTCACAAGCTATATAAAAATAAGGAATCAACCAGATTTGGCCTAAGGGTCATAGTTTACCAGCCCCTAAAAGGTTATATTTATTTGAATTTTTTTTTTACTTAATAGGATATTAAACAATATATTATTATCTTATTCAAAAAATCTAAAGTCAGGCAGTTCCTGTGTTGGTTAATTCAGAAGCACAAGGATTCAGGCTCTAAATCATTTAGTGCTGCCATCACTATCGGAATCATGAGATCGAGGGCCAGGGAGGCTGCAGTAGCGCCAAACATCACCACCTTACCAGAGACTTTCAAATTTCAGTATGTATCAGAGTCACCTGGAGAATTTGGTTCTACCTCCACCTCCTGATTGAGCACATGGGGGAGTAGAGGGTGGTTAACTGAGAATGTACCTTTTTTTCAGTTCTCATGGCTAAGATACATTACTGTAAAATAATGATATAAAGCGAAAAAGGGAAAAGGTACATGGAGCAAAGTCAGGAGGAAACCAGGTACAAGCTCCAAGAGTCCTTTCCCAGGGGAATCACACACGATGCATTTAATCTATCCAGCAATAAGTTGATCAACGTGTATAAAATATTGTCTACTGGGGAAGCTCATTAAAGACTCAGTGCCCAAAGTTTCCAAAGGGAGCTAGTCATATAGGCACCCTCTGCCTAGCATATACCAAAATTCCAGAGTCCCAGAAGGAAAGCAGGTATTCAGCATAAATGACATTGTTTGTATTAACAGTGTAGGTACAGTGAGCCATTCTGACTAGGAGGTGGTGGGAATGCTCCTAAAATCCATGTTTCTATATACCAAAAAAAGCTAACTCTGCAAGAAGGACCCTCTAAGGAAAGCAGTCTCAGGTCTTCTATGTTAACTTTTGAGAATTTATTTTAAGCCCCAAGCTTAAGTTCTCACATGGTGCTGATGCTAAGGTTTGGGGACCACACTTTGATAACTACTGGTTTAACATAAACCCTGAGTCAGGAAGCAGGCGGGTGGGGGACAGGGGATTTCTCACTGTGGTCTTTCACTTTTTATATGGGAGAGAAGTCCTTCTTGAACCCCCCTTATCATGAAGTCTTCCCTGTATGTTTTTTTTTTTTTTTTGTCCAGAACTGGTTCATGTGCCCACATGAAAGCTAATCACTGGCTTGATCATCTCCTGAAGCTGGACAAATGACAATCCAAGCAAAGGTAAGTTTCCGTCACAGTATCAATATATAGTGTTTCTATTTCTAGAACTGGGCCAAGTCCTGTCTCTGTAATCTCACAGCCTATTTGATAAATAAAAGCAGAAATCTTTAGGTTGAGAGCTCTTTACCATGTCAATTGGTGATCTCCTGAGATGTGGCAAAGTATTCTTCCCTGTGTTTTCGTTGCTCCATGAAGTCAGGTGACCTTTCTGTACCACTTGGGATAGAAAAGGAGATCAGATCTGAACCATATGAACAATTTCATCAGCCTTTCTTTAATATTTTGCCCAACAGGACTTGATTTAGATTTTATCATTCTCTAGAAATTTTCTGTGAACACATAGGCACAGTTAAGTATCTGGTCTCTCCAAATATTAAAACTGGAATGAGTATAGTTCAAGAACCTCAGCTCCCAAATTAAGAAAGTAATCTTAAATAATTAATGAAAAATTATCTCTTTATGTTATTTGCCTGTCTTCAACAGGCTCCAAGTGCTTCACTAACATTTTTACAAATATTTCCCAAATCTTACCTTAGTTGAATTATATTAGATTGAGTATGATCAGATAATTTCCTCAAGGCCACACAGTTAAGCAAGAATCGAGGTTTTAAAATGTCTACCCAAGAAATATTCTACAGAGAATAAACTGTGTGTGTCATTACTCAGAGGACCCGAAGATCACTTCCCTAGGAAATAGAAATCCCATAAATTAAGAATCAATATGGACTGAACTCCCCAGAAACAGTATAAAATCCTAGGAAGGCTGGCCCTGCTTAATTATCCTGACTGCCCTTCCAGTCTCATTCTCTTGTCCTTCTTGAACTTGAAGACAAACATTATCTATTATTTCTAGTAAACTGGACTTAGGAAGATGAATTTTTAAAAATGTAAAAGACTATACCATGACTTCCTTAAAAGAGAAAGATCACAGAGGTAGCCAGCAAGGAAGGTAATAAATACTGCTCATATTTTGAAAAATAGTCCTGGCTGTTCTTCATTATAATAAAACAGGCACAAATTAATCCCACACCTCTGAAAAAGAGAAAGATTATATGGTCACTGACTCTGATAAAGGTTTAGGTAACTGGGAGATGCTTTGGTTACTAAAGATTTATCTCTTTAAGAGAAGAATCTGATCTATTTCTTTAAAACTGTTTCTAGCTTAGAATAAGATGCCACGTTAAACAACTTGGAGCTGCAAGCAAGAAAAAGATTACATCCTAAGTCAATTTGCCTTTCTTCCACTTGAACTTCCAAATATACAGCTGAAGGCTGGGTTGGTGTTTGCTATTTGTTCTCACAATGCAGTAGCTTGCTGAGTCAAACCACAGAGAAGGCTTCAGTTCCAAGTGTGATTTGTTTAATATGCAGAAACTTTCCCCCAAATGTAGAATGTTATATCTGCTGAGGAAAGCCCACTGGAATAACCCAAATACCTAAAATCTATTATTTTTTTCAGCAAAAACTGAGATCTCTCTGATGTCACCTCAGCACAAAGACTCAAATTTGAAATTAAGATAAAATGGGAGCCTAAGTCCCAGCTGTGACCTCAGCCAGGCTGACATATTCAGTGTAGCATGGGTACAGGTGCACTCCCCAAGCTTATCCATTGAAGGCATTACTAATCAATCAAAGAACTATTTCCTGCTGCCCACATGACAACCCCACAATCTTTCCCATCACAAGGCTTTAGATATGCACTGTCCAATCTGGTAACTGTTTAGCTATAAGCCACATGTGGCTATTGAGCACTTGAAATGTGGCTGGTCCAAGTTGAGCTGTAAAACACACTGGGTTTTGAAGTCTTAGCTCAAAAGAAAAAAAAGAAAGCAAAATATTTCATTAATAATTTTTAAATATTGATTTTAAATATTGATTACATGTTGAAGTGATAGTAGTTTAGATATCTTGAGTTAAATATATTTTTAAGTTTCTTTCAACCTTTTTAAAATACGGCGTACAGAAAATTTTAAATTACATATGTGGCTCACTTTTATGTCTCTTGTATTTCTTCTGATGGCACCACTCTAGACAGCCACTCGCCAGGCAGCCACAACTGGCACACAAGATGGAACCTGTTTGCTATGCCAGGTCTGAGGTGCAGTGTCATGTTTTCACAGATATGGAGCCAAATAGAGATTTTTCCATCTTATTTTTTAAAGAACATTTTATTAGAACAATTGGTCGCAAAGCATTTTTAAAATTTGAAATGGAAAAATAATATCAATATTGCAAATAACTTTATACATTTGGGGATTAAATCATAGATCTGGAGAGTGATGAAAGGGACCATAATGATAATTTTGCAGAGACTTCATGCTTCATTGATTAGGGAGTTATGACACAGTAATGAAGATATTTTCCTAAAATCACACAAGGCTGTTTGAATCCAAGCCCCCACTTCCAGTGCTCCCCACTGTTATCCCAGCAATGCAGCATTGCTTTGACTCATTGGAATTCCTAATGTTGTCTACAGACAATGACCATGTGGTTTTATAACACACTGCACTTTTCTCCACTCAATGTCGGAAGTCCTTGTCATGGTCCTTGTTTAATATCCTGTAGCCCTTTCATTCTCCAAGTCTTTTCAAGAGACCAGAGAACAATATGGTTTGTCTTTCCACCATCTCTTTGCCCCGCTGACTTCTTGTTTGTAGCGAGAGAATGAAGTTCACATAAGTGTTCCTGTACAGGTCTCAGAGCATGGGCCACCAGGACTATTTTCCAATTACATGCTTTCCTGCAAGTTAACCAGTTTAAATAAAAGGGGGAATATACATCTCACTCCTTGGCTTTTTCCCTCCTATCAGGATAGTTTCAACCCATGGAAATTAATGACCACTGGCTGTGTTTCCACTGGTTCCCTTGGCAACAGCTCCATCACAAATTTTCTTCCACCACAAACTTCTTGCTATTGAAGAGACTGTGTGTCCATTGCTATCAAAGAAAACTTTTTCTAGTGACATTTTAAACAGGTTAGGAAAGGTTTGGGGACCAGTTTTTTTTTTCTTGATTTTCTTTTTCACTAGATTCATTCCATCTATTTTGTCAAGACCTGGAGACCTCAGGATCTCAGGGAAATAAAGACATTTGTCTCACCTTGCTTCCCCTTGGACTAATTACCTAGGAGGTTCCCCTCTGTGCCGAAGAAGGTCCAATAGATTTGGCAGGAGACACTTGTGACACTATTACTTGGGGCTTAAAAATGGAGTTACGAGTACGGGGCAAAAAATTTTTTAAAGGAACAAAGCATAGGTATTTTTTAAGATGCTGATTTAGTGGGTTATTGAAAATGCGGCCCACATAGCCTTTTAACCCTCAAAGATATCAGATAACTTTTTTCTTGCAGTGAGATGAAGTGGCTGTCATTATCTCCGAAGGTCTGTATCATATTGGAATCTGTCAGTGCAGGTCAGGGAGTCCGCGGTGCTCTGGGCCCAGCTCGGGGACTGAATTACATTTCCCCGACACAATGGCCGCAGAATGGGTGGGTGCTTTGTCATTTAAACTGCATAAAGAGGCAGAAATTGATTTTTATTGTGGATCTTCATATCTAATAAAGCTCCAAGGGGCTCTTTTCTTCTCCGATTGAATAGCCATTGAATGCTTTCAATCTAGTTCTGTGTTTCATGCCTAAACTGAATAGCGGGAAGGCAGAAAATAGATGGGGGAAAAGAGGCCAAGTCACTTTCCAGATTGAAAAGGATATGGCAGAGAAATAAATAAAAAAAATAAAATAAAATAAGACTATTTGGAAAAGCATTTAAGCGGAAAGGGGAACTTTCTTGATGCTCTGGGGGGAAAATTGCTTTTTGAGGGTACGTGTGTGCATATGTGTATGTGTGCACACACGTGCAAATCCACTTGTAGGTGTGTGTGGGCAATTGGAGTACTTTTTGTGAGAGTGTAAAAACTGTTTATGGTCAACTGGGCCACAGATAAAGCGTTAACCACAAACTTACCTCTCAAAGCCTCCTCTGCCTACCTTCAGGGCCCCAGCCCAGAGAAACAGCAAGGACAGGCTCCAGAACACAGCGTGGAACAGCAGGTCCTGTTGCAAAAGGAGGAATTGCTATCGCTATTGTTATTTCTTTGAGGGTTCAGAAAGATTCTGAGCCCCAGATTCTAATCTGATGCATGAAGAAGTTTGATAATCTCTCAGTTTAATAATCTAGAAAAGAATTAAACTTCTTCCATACACCTCCACCTGCTTAATCTTGACTTTCTTTTTACAGGGCTTCTTAGGACATACAGTTTTTAAGGGCTCTTTGCGTTTTTACCCCAGTCAGTTTCCTAAAAGCAGCCTGATGCTTCAGAGCTGTGTGAATGTCTGTGCTTTCAATCATGGACCCAGATATCCAATTCAACCACCTTCTCTAACCATAGCCTTACATTACACTATAATCTTCTCTGATCTAGATAGCCACACTTTTCATGTTTGCCTCCCCAGTATCCATTCTCTCTTCTTCTGGCAATAGCCCCCAGTGTTTATTCAGGGATTCCCCTCCCCCTCTGTCAGACCAGTGATCTGAACGGGATCACTGTCCCACTGTCTCCACCACTGTCTTCAACCACTGTCTCCAACCCTAAGCAAATTAGTCGATCATTTTCCTCTGGCCACCTTGATTGGCGGAGGGGGAAGCAAGTGACCTAAATTCATCTAATCAGAGTAATACATTTGTAGGAACTAGGAGAAAAAAATTCTCTTATCTTGGACTGGAACATGGAGGCTGAGAAGCTGGAGCTGTTGCCACCAAGTTGACCATATGGAGGGATAGCCCCCCAGACAATAGAGCCAGTACACAGAGAAGAGTAGAACCCAGCTGAGAACTGGAGCAAATTCAAGAATCCCTGGATCTAGTTTTACCTGAAGCCTAGAACTATCTCTACACTTCATATTTAAGTGGATTGATATATTCCCTTTGCACTCAATTTAGTTTGCGTTGAGTTTTGTTCTTTGCAAAGAAAAAAGACTTATGCAGTAGATAACTATTAGATAACTATTTATAGAAATAGTTTTATAGAAAAGTTTTATAACTTTATAGAAATAGATAACTATTTCTATAAAGAAAGATTTTTAAGACTCAGTTTAGAAAATCCTTTTCACATACATAATATCATTTAATGTAATCATGTAAATACCTTTATGTAGTAGGATCTTCATAGCTAATAAGCCTTAATAAATCTCTTTTCAGTTAAAAATGCCACATTTCAAAAATGATGAAACTGAGATATAAAGAGATTGGGACATCCCAAATTGTAATCCCCAAAATCAGCATTTCTAAAACCAGATTCTTCCTTTTTTTCCTCAGACTTGCTCCTGCTCATGTGAGTTCTGTCTCAGATGGGCATGTCTGTCCACTTAGGAGCCTAAATAAGAACCCCAGGAGCAAACTTCCTTTGTGACATCTCCCACACACAATGAGTCACCAAATCCCTAGGTTCTGCCTCCTTCACTGCCTTGGAACTTGCCTCTTCCTTTGATTTTTGCCACCATACAGATGAGCTCCTCTTCCTTGCATTCAATGGCGACCTCCTAGCCACTGCCCTTTTTCTATCTCACCCCACTCCACTTTAATCCATTCTTCTCATGGCTGTTGGAGGAAAGTTTCTGAAACTGAACCCAAGTCAGGTGCCTCCTGCACTTAAAATCCTTCCCTGGCACTAAAAATCCTTCCATGGCATTCCAAGAGGCTTGGGATTTATTTAAAACTTAATTCCCTGGCACAACGCTTTTCTATTTTGCCCATTTTCACATCATGACCTGGCACACACACACACACACACACACACACACACACACACACACACACACACACCATAGTCATTGAAACATTATATTCAATGTAATACTTATCCTTCCTATGCAAGATATTTTTTGATATTTTCATTCTATTCTGTTCCATTTCATTCTATTCTATATTTCCGTTTAAAAGGTTGGTCATGACTCTCTCAACAGGATTTCTTAACACAGGGTTAAAGGGCACTTAAACAGGGGCTGTGAATATATTTCAGAGGGTTCATAAATTTTAATGGGAAAATTTACATCTTAATATTCAGTGGGTGAAACTAAAATGTAACGTTTCCTTCTATTATTAATGTAAGCAACAAACTACAGGAGTTATTAGCTATACCTGTGACTTTATCCCCAATAGAACTCACAGATATGTTAGGCTTATTGAAAATATCCTATGCAGAAGAATGAAACTAATTCCCTATCTTTCACCACTTACAAAAATCAACTCAAAATGGATTAAAGACTTAAATCCAGATAAGACCCAGAACTTTGAAACTACTAGAATAAAACTTAGGAGAAACACTCCATAACATTGGTCTGGGCAAGGATTTTTTGGATAAGACCTCAGAAGCACAAGCAACAAACCCAAAAATAGGCAGGTAAGATTACATCAATCCAAAAAGCTTTTGTACAGCAAAAGAAACAATGAATTAAAGAGACAAGATGTTGATTGGGATAAAATATTTGCAAACTATTCATGTAATATCCAGAAGACACAAGGAACTCAAACATCTTAATACCAAAAAAAATACTCCCACTAAAAATTGGGTAAAGGGCATGAAAACGCATTTCTCAAAAGAAGATGTACAAATGGCCAACAGGTATATGAAAAAATGCTCATCATCATTAATCATCAGGGAAATGCAAATCAAGACCACAATGAGGTATCATCTTACCCCAGTTAGAATGGCTATTAAAGAGACAGA